>PVKA01012583.1:7649-57497 GCA_004027165.1 Ctenomys sociabilis | reverse complement strand
ATGGGATTAGGGCCAAGAAAGAGGATTTGTCTGGTTTTGAAAGCAGGTACTTTCTGTGTACATATGCACTTCTGAGATAGGCCTTGCCTTTGTTTTTTTTTCCTCTTTCTATTTATTTTTATTTTTATTTATTTTTATTTTTTTGTGAGAATATGTTTTAATTTATTTTTTTTATTTTTTTTTTTTATTATATTTTTTCTTGTTGAACTACAAATGTCAATCATACAGTTTCAAGACACCTTAACCATACAGATTCGATGAATTAATACATTGCAAACTGTTTTCATGTTTTGGTATTGTACAAGGTGCATACATGATACTATATTTACAAATATTATTTTAGCAGATATCTCTTATCAGTGAATTAAGAGTGTAGCTGCTTACTTATCTTATTTTTTTATACCTGAATTATATCAAAAATTCAATAATTATTTTCCTAGTGGATGACCGTAGTACTAGAAGCCGACATAATATCCTGTCCAACCACCAGTAGTGCAGATCTTGCCTCTTATAGAATTATGTAGAAGCACAGCGTTATCTATCCCAACTGTACTGTCTATACACACACATCATGATTTTTTCTTTCTACACCCCTTCCTTTGTCTACATCTGTCAAAGGTGGGCACTCCATTGTCATTCAACTAACTTAGGTACTTGAACTCGACACCACAATCCAACACAGTCAGCCTTCTACAGCAATAGTGAGTTATTCAAAGAAATTGTCGACCATAGCCATTTACAGCTCAGCTTAATATTATGGCCCCATGATGTATACTACATTTTTATACTTTTCTGCTGGATGGTTAAGACCTAGATAGAGCAAGACTTATATACCAACACATGAACTTTATATTTCCTATGTGGTCAGTGAAGTCCTCTCAGGGTTTATATTGTAGTCCTGGACATTATTCTGCAGTTCCTTTGTCTGTGTCATCCATGTGGATGAGTCAGGACAAACACAGGTGACAGGCCTTGCCTTTGCATTGCATCCTGCTGAGATTGGGCCCGTGTTTTGGAGAAGTGTAGCTTGGTTGTTAGAAAGGAGGGAGATTTAGTTAGGGGAGCAAGTCTGAGACAGAGCAGAGGTCACCCTCTACAGCTTGAAGATGATAAATAAATCGACAAAATTTCTAACACATCAAGAGTAGAACAGTTACAGTTATGTAGGGAATTTAAACTGGATTTTATTTCATTCTATTTGTTCCTGCAGAGGTGTATTCTGCACCAAGGAGAGAGGTTCAGTCCTTGGCAGCTACGAGCTGCAGCAGTACCTCAGGTGTGTGTTCCGCTTGAGCTCCCCAGATGTGCATCCCTCTCCCGAGCACTCTAGGTGTGGGTGCATCCCACTTTCTCATGAACTTGAGGTCTTTTGGCCTTAGAGACCTGAGCAGCAGCTCCAAGGCATTGTGGAGGGGGCTGCAGCACATAGGTCCTGCTCTGTGTGTGCAGTGCTAGGGAGGCCACGGGCCTGGGGGCGCAGAGTGTGACTGGCAAGGGTGGGTTTCGCACACAAAACAGGGATGAGGGCTGGGCAGACTGAATTCAACACCACGGGCCTGCCTGGCAAGCATGGGGTCATGAATTCAATTCCTATACCCCCCATCAAAAATAAATAAATAAATAAAAACAAAAGAAATAAACTTGAGTGTCTAAAAAGAAAGAATTTGATTAAAGTAGTGTTGTACCACCTATCACGCTGTTCTGTGTTAATTTCTCTTTTAGGGCTATGCCTACATCTTGACTCCCAGATTATCAAGAAGTAGGAACTCACAGTGTGCCCTACTACTGTCGTGTAGACTATTTTTATTGAGGTTATGGTCTGGTACTTTATGTACTTATTTGAATGTGCACTCATTTGAAGATACCATGTGGCTTAATTAAAGCTCTGTTATTCAGTGGTTGTTGTTTGTGAAGGGAGAGGTGAGGGAGGTTGTGGTGCTTCCCGGTGCCTCATGATTTATGTCAGTGTTGGATAGGATTCCTCTATAGATGCAGGAACCAGTCATCTTTGAAAGAAAGCATTACTGAAAACATATTAGATCCTGGGCGTAACTGAAAAACTAATGTAAGAGCATTTGCTTCTGGGGTAAAGTAAAAACTGCGAGGACAGTTAAATAATTTAGACTTCTTGCTTCCTAATTTTGTATTCATTACATATTGTTCTTTCAGCTGAAATAACAGCCACATGGAGTCTTATCTGAAGATAACTGAATATCAATTGATAGTTTTCAAGCTAGGCATAGATTTTACCCAGATTAAGACTCTGACAGGGTCTGGGGTTCAGCTTAGCACCTGATTGCTATTGGAGGTCTTGGGTTTGATCGCTTGTACCCGCCCCCCTCCCTAAAAATAACGACTGACTGCAAGATGTATCCAATTTGAGATCAGTTGGAGTTTTGGTTTTGTTAATTATTTAGCACTGGTCTCCATGGCAACAAGGAGAAAATTGCTGTGCATACAAACTGATGGGTCAGAACTTCAGTGACTAAGTCAGGTGGAGCCAATAGCTGGCCTTGCTAGGGCCACATACTAGCACTTTTCTTAGCTTGTTTCCCTGCTTTGTGCAGCAAGCAGGACATTTGATCTGCAGTTTGCTTCCAGTTTCTGTGTATTCTCACAGGCAGCCTCCCTCGTGTGTCTGCTCCGTTGCTCTTCCTGTTTCTCCTTCACATGGGTTCAGAATGACAAGCAGTGAGACTGGTGATGAAGGTATATGCTTAGCTGTACTACTCCTGGCATTGGAATGGTGAACATCTCAAATCTGTTATTTTACATAAAAGACAAACAAAACCACCTAACACAGAGAAGGACTTGATAGGAGAAGCAGAGGAGGCATATCAAGGCGATTTCTTCGGAAGCGACAGGCATTATTCCGGTCTCTAGTTTCATTCCCAGCATTGACCCCTTCTGAATTTAGCTGGTGCCAGATCCATGCTGGCAGAGCTGTGTTGCTCCAGCTGGCCAGTTGCTGTCACCAACCTTTGATGCCTCTGAGCAAGATCATTGCCGTTTTATCTCTCTATTCGGGGAGGGGGCAACCACAAGCGACAGATTGACAAATTGGGGAACTGTGCTCTCTGTGTTTGCTTGTGACAGGTTTCCTTAACTGGGCATTCACTGGCCATGAAACCTGCTGCCCGTGTAACCTCATAGAGATGGTCTGTGTAGTAACGTGCCTGGAGTGTACCAGATGGAAACCCCAACACTGCTCCAGGGTTCTCCCCTCTAGATTTTGACTGAGTGGTCAGAAACTACCAGATCTGACAAAATTAAAGGGATAATTAAAACCTAAAGCAAATACAAAGTTAAGGTGGCCCTCAAGCAATCCCATGTATAAGTTGTTCCTACATATTAATTGTTAATAATGTTAAAAATGAGGAACGAATGCATACAAATAACTGGATGGGTGGGGGTATAGGTAATTATCTTCTATTTTCCAAACTTTTTCTAATATTTTAGAACAATTTGTGTGAAGAAAATAATTTTTATAATAATGGAACTGGTTTTTTTCATGGAGGGAGACCTCTAAGATGAAAATTTCAGGTTTATAAAACCAAAACATGGCTAAAATAAACAGAAAACAAAGCAAGACAAAAACTCAAAAAACTTAAAATGAGAATCTTAATCATTGCTTCATTATACTCCTTTAGGTAATTTTTAAAGCCTAATATTGATATGTAATGCTCATTGGCTACGTCTTGCTTTTCACAATTTAAAAATATATGGTTCTTAAATTATGTTATTATTTCCCTAAAATGTTTTACTATTTTTTACCATGAATTTTTTTTTAATTTCAGAAATAGAATATTGGCATGAACTACCATATACCTGTCAATTAGCCTTTAAAAATAGAAAATTATGAATCCCCATATACTTACTCATGTTCTTTAATTATACAGATTTAATTATTTTTCATCAGGCAGATTGTAGAGTTTCTGTATAACCAACCTTTGCCCTCCCCAGCTTCTGTTTATATAAAGTTTCATCTATTGACCTCTTGCATAGATATGGCATGTACATTTTTAGAATGAATTAATACTGTTATATTGTTATTAATTAAAGTTCCATATATTACAGTAAGGTTTACTGTTTGTGTTATATTCTGTGGGTGTATAATTCTGTGGGTATTGGCAGAATGCAAGTGGCATGTACGTACAAGAAGAGCTTCACAGGCCTAAAATTCACCTGGGATTCCCTTGGTGGTCTCTTCCACCCAGACGAACAGTGACTTGTTTCCCTACCTGCCTGTATAAGAGTTTCTTTCCCAGAGGGCCTTACAGTTGTAATCACATAGTGTATAGCCTTTTCAGATTGACCTTTTTTACTTAACAGTATTTGCGTAAGGACTTTTTCATGAGTTGGTAGCTCCTTCTTTTTTATTGTTGAATAATACTCTCTTTGTTTGTGTATCACAGTTTGTTCATCTGTAAAAAGACATGTTGGTTACTAAATTTTGGCAGTAATGAATGAAGTTACAATAAAGATTTGCATGCACTTTTTAGTTTAGATATGTTTTTCAATTCATTTAAATCCTCAAAAATGTGATTACCAATCATAGTATAAGAGTATATGTTGCTTTGTAAAATAATGCTAAACTGTCTAAGTGATTGTATCATTCTGTATTCTGCCAGTAAGAGTTCTTGTTTCTTTCACATTCATGCAGTATATTGTGTATTCTGTATTTTGAGTGTTTGGCATTCTGAAAGCTACAGATTAGTATCTCATTTTCAGTTTCCTAAGTTCATATGTTGCTGAATTTTTATGGTGTGCCATTTTCTATATATTTTTGGCGTGATGTCTATTAAAAATTTTTAACCATTTTTTACTCGGGTTGATTTTTATTTATTTTTTATGTATTTAGTAAGCATCTACAGGGTCTCACTATACAGATCAGACTCGTAGTGATCCTCCTGTTTTCAGCCTCCCAAGTACTGGGATTTCAGGCACAGGCCACCATGCCCAATCTCAATTGCCATCTCAGAGCGCTTGTGTGGCAGGGTCAGCATGGCACACCATGGATCAAATCCCCATCCCTGCATCTGCCTAAGCAGGTGCTTTAATCCGCTGAACTATCTGGTGTTTTTCTAATTGTTGAACATTAAGAGTACTTTGTAGATTTTATGGATAAATCCTTTAAAGGATTTACTTCCCATAGTTGCAAAGATTTACTTCCTATAACTCTGTGACTTGTATTTTTCTAAATTTCTTTCCTAGAACCGACATTTTTAATTTTAATGAAATCTACTTTCTACTTCCTTTTCTTTGATGGATCGTGCTTTCAGTGTTACATAAAACAGTCATTACCAAAACCAAGGTTGTCTAGCTATGCTAACTTCTAGAAGTATTAGAGTTTTGGGCTTTACATTTAGGACTGTGAACTTTGAGTTAATTTTTGTTAAGGTTTGCAGTATTATTGATCAAGATAACTATCTTGGTTGTATTATATTTCCTTTGCTTCTTTGTCAAAATCAGCTTACTACATTTATATGAGTCTGCTTCTGGGCTCCACTGTGTTCTCTTGATGTGTATTTTATGTTTGAATTCTTTCAAACCTATACCATAACATGTTGTCTGATTTAGCTTCAAAATGAATCTTGAAGAAATTGGGTAGTGGCAGTATTGCCCTAACTTTATTTTTCTCTTCCAATAGTATGTTGGTTATTGTCTTTAGACTTTCAAAAGTACATACTCTAGAATTAAAGTTTGTAGGCATTCACAAAATTACTTGGCAGAATTGATTGGGATTGCATTGAATTTAAAGATCCAGTTGGAAAGAGCTGACATCTTGACAATATTGAATCTTCCTCTCTGTAAACATAGAATACCTCCCCACTATCTAATATCTATTAGTCCAACATTTATGGTCCTAAGCTTTTTGGGCCAGAAATAATCTGTAGGATACAAAATTAATATCATAATTAATTATCAATTAAATTAGTTACCTTAATTGAATTAATAACAATTAAATTATGTACTCAACGATTAAAATAATCTGTGTTTTTTTCTTAGTCTTGATCAGATCTGTCTGTTTAGCCTGATTTTATCTTGCCTTTTAGCCTGCCAAGGAATTTGATGTTGAAAATGACATGATGCCTAGGGTCATACATAGGGCCCAAGGTAAATTAGGCTTTTAGTGTAAGGTTTTATGCTAATGGGTTCTGGAGCTAGGGTGTGTTGGATGTTTGCTGTAGTTATAGAGCCAGGAAGACAAATCCCTCCCATGTCCTTTATTTCCCCCTTTGTTTTTAAGGTTCACACTCTGAACATCTTTTAGGCCCTCTAAATACTAAATTATGTTGTTTAATCCTGTTCATTTGGTAGGTAGTGTCAAATGCCTATAGGCAACAGAAGAATTTGAGTTTAAATAAATAGCACTTAGTTGAGTAGAAAGTGCTACATTTTTATCAGCATGAAGTACAGGAATGCTTGCTTACCTTGCTGCCTCCATTTTTTTCATCAGTAGATGCAGTAGTCTGTTTATTTATACTGATGTTTCCTGCATAGCAGTGTCAGTATCCAAAGAGAAATAATGCGAATATGATAAAGGTGAGGCCTTTTCTTGTCCATTCTGCCATATCTGCTGAGTGTCACTGAGGGATCAAGGTGAAACACAGCCTTGCAGAATTCTCAAGGCTTGGTTACTTTAAAATTTTTGTCAGTGTTTTACTTCCAAGTGTGTGGTGTGTACCATGCATATGCACTTGTCATTTGGTGCACATTCTGCTGGAAGGATAGAGATTCATATTTCTTTTTAAGCTCGTATGTATGCATAATTTCTACCAAACTATGTCAATAAATTCTCCTTTATAAATTGTAGCAGAATCCTGATGTATAAATGAGTAGGAAATGTGAAATCAAGATAACTGAATTGCTATTTCTGGTGTGAGATTAATTAACTAAAGAAATAAGTTAGGTACAGTGGACAAGCAGCCATAAATAGCAAAATCAGTTTTGTCTTCCACCATTCATCACTGAATTGAAGAAGAGGTATGCTGAGTTCAGGAGATGAGCAGATTATTTGGCAGGGGCTGGATATGTTACCAGATTTTGGGGTATTAGGGGCTCTCTCTGGAGGTCATTTCTAAGTTCTTTCTGTCCTGAGCAAAGAATTGGTCAAGATAAGCACAAAGGTAATGAAGTTTTATCAAAGGTAGGAAAAGAAAGGAATAGGCTCCGTGAGAAATTGAGACAAGTGAAAACAGAAGCACACCATCCAGGGTGAGGGCAGCCACCATGCAAGGGCAAGCACAGTGGCCACAGTGCAGTGTGGTTTGGCCTTTTCACATCACCCACTGCGCAAACAGAAACCAGGTCTAAGCCACGCTATGGAATACTGCTGGGTTCTTGGGGGAAGTCCATGTGCAGCGCTTTGGCAGCTTCTTTGTGCTTGTTTTGTGTCCTGGGATTTTGTAATTAACAGATCCCTGCTGCCTCCCCAGCCAGCCTTGCCGCACCCTCCTTATAATTTTCTGGGTAACAGGGGTTTTAAGTGCATCTTTTGTTCTAATATTTGGTCTTTGACTCTAGTTTCTGACACAGGGCTCTTAATTCTTAATTTTGGGGTGTTAGGGGTCATCTGATGTGGAAATACTTTGATAGGCTCCTAGATAGTAACTGGACACCAAAAGGGACCACGCTGCAATTAGAATTTTGGAACTTCCATCTGTACCCTTCGTTATCTAGGAACCAATGGGGGCTGGCGATGCCTGTGTTTCAGAAGCTGCAGCGTGGAGAGCTTAGTGGTGGGTGAAAATGTGCAAGGGCTAGGAGGGTAGTACATGCATGTGCACAGGGCTGGTAGGTCCTGTGCACCAGAGCATCCCGGGCCTTTCTTGGTTATCTCTTTCTTGGCGGTTCATTTTGCCCTTTAGTCTAGGTGCAATAGCGAGTAAACTGTCTTCTTGAGCTCTGTGAGTTATTGTAGCACGTAGATGTACCCCAGGAAGAGCTTGTAAGAACCCAATTAAGCCAGGCTGAAAGGAAGTGGAGGTGACCTTGGGACTCCCAGTCCCCCTTTTACAATTGGCAGTGAAGCTGATGGCCTTTTTATCTGACTGACCCTTTTATGTGCAGATCTGTGTTAACTCTGGTGTCAGAGTTAAATTGAATCAGAGCATCCGGTGGATGGAGAGTTGCGTATTGGGGATATCTCTCATATATCAATTCCCTTAAGTATTGGGCATGAATGTATAGAAGAGAGAAATGGTTTATTTTCCTTATATTCAGTTAAGTGGGTGTATTTTGTTTGCTTCAAAGGAGGAGGACAGAGTGTGTTGTGAAACCTGTTAGAGTTGCAGCTCCCTAATAGGTAGTTGGCTGTTGCAAAGGCCACACCTGCTTTCCCACAGTGAATGGGTGGGTGGAGCCATAGGTGATGACTGGACAGGGAGAAAGTGAGTCTCATAAATAAGTTTGGGCTTTCCAGTCTAGTCTGAGGTTCACTACCTAGGAAGGTTCCCCTGGAGCACAAAAATGCCTCAGAAAAGGGCAGTGGTGAATATAGTCACTGCCTTAAGTTTAGGATTTGGGAGCCTCTGTTTCACTGTCTCAGATATAGTTGCCCTTTTTTTCCTCTCTTAAAAATTGGTTGTGTGTAGTGACACTTATGTATGCAAGTGTAGCTGTCCATTATAGAAAAAATAGTTTTCTCTTTGTAAGCTCCTGAGGAATAGAAAACTATTTTTAACACAAAACACTGTGTTTGACACTTGGAAGGTATAGTTAAATATTTACTGAAACTATGTGAGCAACTATTTTCTTATCATTACTAACAGAGTCAAAAATAAAGTGATGAACTCTCTCCAGATTAGTCAAACACTGCATTTTAGGCTAACCTTAGCAAAATGAAGCATTGCATACCTTAAGTTTTCATGTTATTGGCTTGGCTGCTCTTATAGCTGGTAGCTGAAGGGTGCCATTGTTTCCCTGTGGATGACGTGACACGCTTGCTGAGTTAGGCTCAGCCTTGTGAGCCTAACACCTTGACATTCACCTTGGCATCCAATAAATTGTTAAGTTTAGTAATTATCCATATTTATATTCATAATATCCATGAAATTCATATGGAAGAATCTGTTCATCAAAAACTGAAAATTAAATCTAGTTGCATAAGTAATAACATCAAGAACCAACAAATGGGACCATATCAAATTAAAAAGCTTATGCACAGCAAAGGAAACCCAATAGAGTGAATAAACAACCTACAGAAAGAGCAAAAAATTGTGCCAGCAACTATGCAGAGAGAGGACTAATATCAGAATATATAAATAACTGAAAAAATTTAGACCACCCCAAAGACCCAAATAAAAAAGTGGGCAGCGGGGTGTGGTTGCATATGCTTGTAATCTCAGCACTTGATGGGTTGAGGCAGGAGGATTGCTGCAAGTTCAAGATCAACCTGGACTACATAGTGAGACCCTATCTAAAAAAGGGAGGGGTAGCTGAAATGAATAGACACTTTTCATAAGAAATATGAATGGTTAGTAAATACATGAAAAAAATGTTGAACATTTCTTGCCAGTAGAGAGATGCAAATTAAAGTAACACTGAAATTCTACATTACTCAAAAAATAGTGCCTATCATTAAGAAATCAAGTAGTAACAAATGCTGGCCAGGCTATGAGAAGGAAAGGAACCTTTTTACGCTGTTGGTGGGAGTTTACACTGGCACAGCCACCATAGAAATCAGTGTAGTGATTTCTCAAACAACTAAAACTAGAAATTGTTTGACCCAGCATTCCCCTTCTAGCTGTTCTGCCAAGAATTCACATCATGTTATAGTGATGCATGCACACTGGTGTAAGCAGCATTTGTAGGGTGTGCAATTTAGTACAGAACATTTAAGTTATAAGATTATTTTATAGTGGTCCCCAAAGAGTCAAGTTCAAAGTGGTGCAGAAAATCTATTCCTGCACTAAAGACCCGAAGAATCCAGCTGAAGACCTAGTGCCCAAGGCAATGTCCCATGCTGGCTTGCTTCACTGATCTGCACTGGGAAGGCCAAACGGTCCATGATGGAAGTTAGAAAGTCTGAGCCAGTGGGATGAAGGGTCTGCACCAGCAGGCTGAGGAGTCTGCACTGGAGCAGGAAGCAACACTCAAGGTAAGGACCAGAGCTCCTCCCCAAAATAGTGCAGCTAACCTCAGCACCAGTGAGGTCCAGGGCCCTCCGATGAGGACAGTGGCCAAGTTCCCATCGAGAAAACCATGGCAACAGTCTTCTCTAGGAGATTGAAGGGCACCAGGAGAACCAGCAGCAGCCACTCTTCCCCTCCAGTTCTCTTTTTTGTGCTGCTGGCAACAAACCTCAGGAGGCTTCCCACACCCAGGACCACACTGCTTCAGTTCAGCTGGGTGGTACAAGTGGATCACCAGCTGTCATCCACCACACATACTTATGTTTATAGCAGCACAGTTCACAATAGGTAAATCATGGGAGCTGCTTCTGTGCCCATCAGTGGATGAACTGATAAAGAAATGTGTGATTTTATACACAGTGGAATACTATTCTGCCATAAAGAATGATAAGCATGAGTCATCTGTAGGAAAATGGATGGATCTCAGGACCATAATGCTAAGTGAAACAGATACATGTGCTTAAATATCCTATGATTTCTCTATGTGAAAAACCCCAAATATAAATAAGGAGCAAAATAAAAATAGATATAGGAAATATGAAGAAGAAAAAAGGTAAGGGAGAGGAAGGTTGGGAAGGGGAGGAAAGGTGAGCTGAGCTGTGGGTGATGCATGTATCAGCTCCCATGCAGAGAGAAGTGTGGTCATTAGCTATTAAAAATGTTTAACAATAAAAATAAGAGTTGAAGAAGTTGAACACTAGTGCCTGAGGCAGTCACAGGTGCGACCATCTTTGAGAGACACATGATTCAGCATCTCTGTGGAAGGCTCCTGCCAGAAGGAGGCAGGTTGGATGCCTCCATTTCTGGTCAGTGAAGAGGACTCGTGGTGCTCCACTCCAGCCTCACCTTGTGCATCAGTTTGGTCATCAGGGACAGGAAGCACAGTGTGCATGAGCCGAAGCTATGTAGACCGATGAAGCCAACATTTTAAAAGTTGTGATTGCAAAAATATTTGTCAGTGGGTTACATGAATTGTGTTGCCAAAGGAATCTTTTGGGTTTGACTGGCACAAGCCTCATGGCCGTGGTGCATGTCTGAGTGACCACTGGTGGCCTAGGGCAGTCATTGAGGTACCACTGGTCTCTCAGGCAACAAGAATGCAGTCCATAGCTGTTGATGGTTTGAAGCAGGTGAGTAATGGTCTTACAACTACAACTCTAAAAACTCAGACCAAGATGTGAATCACCTCAGACCAAAATTAGCCAAAATCACATACTTTGACTTGCAGGTAGGCATAAGCAGCTCTACTTGCCAGGCTTAGGGGGTTCCCTTCTCTAGGTTTTCAAGATATTGAATAACTTCCTGGGTGAGATTCTTACTTTAAAACTGACTACAGGATGTTGTTGGACATGGTTGGTAGATCATACGGTCATTTCTGGAAACAAGGCCACCTCTAGGCCACAGGTTAGGAGGCTGTGGCTGCAGAGTGCTGTGCCCTTGACACATTCATCGAAGGGCCAGGGGCTGCTTCTCCTCTCCCAGGGTGACCCTTACCATAGGTATCAATTTCACCACAGAAAACTTCTCTCTGATCCTTACTGTGCTACTTAGCTAACCCTAAAATCTTGAAACATACTTCATATACTCATTGTCTAAGGTCACAGTGCTGGTTTGGTTAGGACACACATTAGGTTAATTAGCCAGCTGCAAAATAGAGTTAGATTCCTTGTTCTGAGACTTTGTATTACTCAGTGAAGTATTACCAAGTCCAAGGTAACTCTTGGGGTTGTCAGATTCAAGACTTAGCATGCTCTCCAGCACATGTAAACCAAATATAAAGCCACGGTTAAATGTTTTGATTTACTAGTTTAAATGTTGAGTTTACAGTAAGATGGAAAGTCTGACCAGGTAACAATAGGTTCAGGCCTCAGTTGCTTTATCAATACAATGAGGATAAACGAACTCCACTCATGGTTGTCATGAGAACTAGATAAGATTACCTTAAAAGCCATTTAAAAAACTTTTAGCACATAGTAAAGTATCAATAAATTTTATCTTAAAAATTCACTAAGATTTTTTTTTTTTGAGTTTGTGTAACAATGTAGGGTTAAAAGCAGAAAGACTTACGATTTAATTCTGAGTGCATATATTAGTTATAAAAGGACTGCTAAATATAATAACAAAAACTGATATTAAAATGAAATCCTTTAAGAGATCATGTTGTATTTGTATATTTAAAATGAACTCAAAAATGAGATAGATACAGTGGCTTATAAGCAAAGACTGTAGGACTATTCTTTAAATCAACAATCATCATTAGATTCTAGGATTTAATGCCATCTGGAGTGCTCTGGAGTTTATTTTCTTATCAAGGATTAATTTACTTTTAAAAATAAATACAAGCTATCAAATCACCTTCTCAACTTGACAGTTGTTATGTTCTGTGTCTCCTTATCCCCCTAAAGCCTCATGCAGTCATTGGGGCAGCTTCTAGAGTTTATGATTAATTTATGGTTCAATTCTGGGATTGTGAGTGTGGGTGCAGCACTTGGGCTGGGGCAGATAATCTCATCACAATGTAAAGAGGGCAGAGAGGCTAGCTAGCTGCTGCAGCCATTGCCCCTCCCTTTGCTCTTTGCAGTTTTCTGCTGCTGTGAATTGCTGTCCTCTGCCATGTGCCATTCTGCCTTTGAGCCAACAGAGTATGGGCTGTGACCTTCACTAACTATGAGCTAAATAAACCTTTCTTTCCTTAACTTTGGATATCAGATATTTTGTCTCAGCATAGGAGAAAAGTAACTGCAATAAACCCAATGGAAACCATTTCACAGAAAGAAAAGGAATATGAAAGATGTTAAAGAAATACACTAATAAGCATAAATATGAGGGGAAAGAGGAACATGTAGCTTTGACTTAACTGAGCAAACCACAAGGAGACTGGTGTTCTTCGGAAAATGTGCTTCCAGGAAAATCAGGGATTATTTAGAGTATGAATCTATGACCTGATTCTCTCATAATTCCTGAGTGAAATTCTTCACTTAGCCCTATTTCTTACTCCTTGTAGCCCTTACTGAAACAAGTATGAAGATCTTGGGGGTATACCTCAAAAAAAAAAAAAAAAAAAAGATAATCCCCTTTTTATATCTACTTTAGACCTGGGTTTGTTATGAGAAAATTACAAAAGAAAATTTAGCTACAAGTCTATGGCATTGCTGAATCAAGTGCCCAGTTAATATTTAGAAATTTTGCACACATTGTTTTGGGCTAATGGTACGGTTGGTGGTGCCCATTACAGAGGAGTAGCTGAGCATGATCTAGTTCTCAAAATTAAGACTAAGGAAGAGAGTCTGAAATCATAGTGCAGACTTATGCAGTACCTTTGTCCTTCTGGACCCATGCTACCTTCAGGGTTCTCATCACTATAGATGTTCTCTGACCTTGGACACGCTTGTGTGATGTTGTGTTCTGATACTTCTGAATCACCCAAAGTTGGGTTTACAGGAAAAATGAGGTGAGGTGTAAGCCTCAGTAAACAAGTCAACAACAGCTCAGGTGGGCCATCCTCTGCATCTTCTGGAGATCCCTCTTCTTCAATTTGACTTAAATCCCAAACATTCAGTCTGCAGTCAGAAACCAGAATAGTCTCATTGTGAGGTGACTACTGAACCCGGGATAGTTCATCTTTATGTGATTTAAGGAAATGCAATTCAAGTTTCAGATTTCTTAGATCCTACAAAGCCCTAGTCTTACCAGCTGACCCTGTGGCAAGAGTGAATTCAAGCGAAGCAGCTCACTTCTGCAGGGTGAGCAGCAGCAGAGTGGCATGGTTTGCACGTGTTGTTTGATCGAGTGTCCCCAGTCATAAGTTTCTGGTCACCAGCAGCTGATGCAAGAGTCGTGTGGAGCAGATGCCAGGCGACACTTGCTCTTGCTGTGTGCCCTGTAAAGATGCTCTTCACACCCCCACTTTCCTTCCTTTAGAGCAGTGCCAGTGTCCCATAAGCAGATGCTGTGGTGGTCTGAAGCCCTAAGTAAGTGAGGCTTGGGTTCCAGGAGAGCTGGAGCCTTTCTTCTGCCATCCAAGAAAATGCGCGGAATAAGAACAACACTGGTGCAGTGTTTTGCAGCAGCGATGCTGGGGTTCAGGGCATATTACCCTATTTACTTTGCCTTCATGGTGGTTCTTAATCCCAAACTCCAAATTCTTCTTCCTCACTGCCATAGTGTGATGTGTCAAACTGGGCCTGGGTAGGGATCTGTGTGCTGACTATCACAAGGTCGTTTTGTTCTGATGTGTCTGAACCCAGGACAAGTCCATGAATGCTGAAATCCTTCCCTGCTGGTCTGGTCACATCGGGAAGCCCCTGTGTAGTTCGGCTGTGCCACTCCAGAACAGGGGTCATCAACAAATAAGAAGGAATGTATGTTCTTTTTCCATGGCTTGTACTCTTTGTTGATCACATGTTCTTCCACTGTGTCCTCAAAAGCTTCGTTGTCAGCCATGGTGGCAGGAAAGCTGGGAGGACCCTGGGTCCAACCAGGAGTGCTTTTTAATCTGTTGTGACTAAGGAAGGTGACAAGGAAAGCCATCCTTTCTGGTTTTAAAATAACAGCATCCATTTGAAGATGTAGGGATAATAAACCAATCAGTCACTCATTCAGTCTCTCCAGTATTAGCTTAAAACATAGTAAATTCTATCAACTTATAGCTCTGTTGTACAAGTTTGAAGAATACTTTGTAGATATTAGCTTGTTTGTGCAGTACAGTTTTCATTCAGATGAAGAATAAACCAGAAAAAAGAAATTATAAGAAGACTCTTCCATTGTCAGTTCTCTGAGGCCAGTTTCATGAGCAGTGATTTCATAGGAATGCTGCCTCAAATTATTTTGAGAATTAACCATTAATTCTCAATGAAGTCTGTTCTGGAAAATGATAGTATTTCTGTTTCCTACAATTTAATCAGGACTGTCAAATAAGACTGTTCTAGAGAATTTTGTTACTATTCTTTTGAACAGTTTTAGATATAACTTATTGATGGGATAAACCAGGACCTTAACAGCATGGCTTCTTCTGATGTTTCATTGATTCCATGAAATCTTTGCAAGGGTACTGTGATCACTGCTCAGTGAGCAACGTGCTTTTGTTTCAGTGATACACCCATGCTTGCCCTTTCTCACAGCCTCTCTGACTTTGTGTCTAAAGGTGATGGTGTGGAGCAGAAGTGTTCTGGGGCTGTCCTTATGAAGGAGCAGACACAGTGTGAAGTTACTTGGTTTTCGTGAAAGGCCACACGTTTCTCAGCTGTGCTGATGCTGGTGTGGCCCAGGACCATCAGCAAGGGCAGCATCCATGCTTTCACCTGTAGTGTGGAGCTCATCAAGTCTGCTGTGAGGGGCATTTCCTAGGCCCAAAAGTCCCTTAGCATTTGAAAAGCACCTGCAGGTAGTCTAGAGACCACCTGCCCTCTTTCAAAAAAATGCAATAGAAAACATTTCAAAAAAGAAACTTTTGTCACTTACATCCATTAACTATGTTATATATTTATTTCATATGTGGCTCAAGACAGTTCTCTTCACTCAGTGTATCCCAGGCAAGCCGAGAAGGCTGGACCTCTGTGCTAACTCTGTGCATGGAGGTCACACCTGGGAGATGATGATGCACACCTTTGGCAGATCTGTGAAGGATGTGTGGGGTCTAGTTTTTTTTTTTTGGAGGGGGGTGCAACTGGGAATTGAATTCGGGACCTCATGTTTACCAGGCAGGTGCTGTACCGCTGAGCTATATCCTAGTCCTATATGGTATAGTTTTTTTCTCACATACAGGAATTTCTGCCATGTTTTCCCAAGAAAACTTACTTTCTTTGGGTATTGCACAAAAACAGCCATCACAACAACAAACCCTCAGGTCTAATACCTGTATTCCCCCAGGGAATACATGTGGTAATGGCATCTTAGTAAGAAACTCTACACCTTTAACTAGAACATCAAGGGAAGCAAACAACAGAGTTCAAAGTCCATCAACATCTGTGCTGTGTATCTGTTGATCTCTTGCATCCTTCATCTCTGGGGCTTTTTTCCTTAAAAAAATATATCCCTATGGTGTTGACTTAGTTGTTTTGTTTTTAATATAAACAAATAGAATCTGTATGTCCAGCTTTATGCTGTGCAAAGTATAATGAATATTGAATCTACTGCATCAGCCACTTATGCTAAAGGAAAACTTTTGTAGGATTTCTGGTGTTTTTGTTAAAGACTTCATATTGCAAAACCTTTTTCTTTTTTTGTGTGTGCAGTGGTTTGCCCTGATGGCTTCACAGTGTCATTATGTTGAGGGAGAAAAATATCACACAGGGACGAGTTTCTTGCTATCATCTGTGTGCTAATCGTGAATAACTCATTACAGGAACAGGCACTGCTAACAACAGACTGAGATTTTTCAGTTTCTAACTGAAATTTTCAGGTTTCTAAGAGTGAGACACATGAGTAACACCTTGCATTTGATATCTTGAGTTCATCAAGACAAAGGAACTCTCAGATTGTACTGATAACGGATACAGAAATGAAATTTAGATGCACATTAAGGACAATATGAAACAACCCTTATAAATGCCACGTGTTGAGAATTTGCAGGGGCTGAGGCCTTCTCAGCATGGCCACTGTTTGTGAACTAGCTTAACACCTTCAGGTTCAGTGTCCTCATGGTGGATATGGAAGTAGATCTGTAATAGTTTCTCTTGTTTTGATTTTCTGCCATGAATATTTTTCTGATTATTTTCACTTCATGTGCTTCGAGTTTAATACCAAGACCATACCAGGCCTGCTAAGTTCCTCCTACCTTGGCTTTATTTTCTGTGGATGAGTGAAATCCCTCTTTTGCACTCTGGCCTCTTTCTTATGAGGGTTTAAATTCTGGAAAGAGAAATGCCCCAAGTGACTCCAGTAGTGAAGTTGTCTTATGTCATATTCTTTATCCCTACTTATATGGGGAGTAGTTTGCGTGAAAGTCTTTTGGACCTTTTAAAATTGTGACAGGGAACTGGGGGAAAGGTCAGAGATAGGACAGTACTTTACTTGTACCACAGTATTTAAGTCCTTGATTGTACTACAGTATTTAAGTGCAGTTAGAATAGCTATCTCTGTTTATACAAGTACAGTAATATGGAAAAGTAATATGGAAAAGTCGTATATACAGGGCTCAGGAGTCAAGAGTTAAAGGAAAGGACCATTTTCAGAGCCTGGACATATTTTTGTAAAAATTCATGACCCAGCAGTTTCTGCTGGGAACCACCTAGAACCAGGCAGCGGGAGGCGACCTAACGCTGTCAGCCCAAGGCTGGCTGTTCGCCTGCCTCTCCCCCTCCCAATTTCATGGAGCTTGTGGACTTTTTTTTTGTCATTCTTTTATGTCTCCATTTTCCACAGTAGCCTCAGAATTTCCTTTCTGTGGATCCGTGCTGGGGGCTTCCCAGTAAGGGCTTGGATGGCTTTGGTAAGCATCAAAGTGGAAATCCCCTTGAGCCGCATTTTTGAAAAAAATCTGAGTTGAGAAATGGGGCTCTGGATACATGAAAAAAGTCTATCACACAAATCATGGTGCTATGTCCACTGTCTTATCCAGCATGACAAATGGAGACTGCATTGCAGAGACATGGCACTCCCCATCCTGAGTCACACAGCCTCGTTTCCCTAGTACCTTTGAGAGAAATGGAATGATTTTTAAATGCTTAAACCTGGAACATACAGATTAATTTTATTGATAGTATCTTGCTATTTTATTGTTATAATATGCTAAGCAGTTTGTCATTGTTCAATTAAAAATGTTATCTCCAACTACATAGACAACGATGTGTTCTATCAGAAAAAGAACAGAATGAAAAGAAGGGATAAGAAAAACATTATTTTGGCTTTTTACCTACCTTTTACCAAACATTTATTCAAAACCTTCAGACTACAGGAAATAAAGGACAGAGGCACAAGCTCAGCAGCACTTTGAAAGAGCGCTCAGAGCTCAGCCCTCAGGGAATGAGCAGCTTGGTATAAGAGCATAGATACTGACTGTAGCTACATGAGCTATTTTGTTGCAGTTCAGGTTTGGAGTGTCCCTAGAGTTCTGTGTGTTGCAGATGTGGCTGGTGTGTGGTTGGGGGTGCTCCTGGAACCTGGCCAAGCCTGCAGGATGAGGAGCCTTAAGATGAGCGCAGGTTCTTGAGGACACACCCTGGGACCCTGGAACCCAGTCCTTCGTCTCTCTGGGCTTCCAGGAGGTGAGCTGAGTTGTGCCCCACAACCTAAAAGACAAAACTCAAATTCATTGGCTGCTTATAATGAAGCCTCTTCCTTCTCTCCCTTATAGAATAGGTATGCAGCCATTTCTTTCTCAGTAGTTTGTAAATTGTTTATGAGATGAAAAAGAAATACCCAGATCACTGAAGAAGTCTTGCAGATAGTAGGTGGTTGCTAGATAGCAGACTTTATTTTTTTTGTCCTAAATGATAATTAGCTATTTTGATGTGAACTGGGAGAACCTGGAGGATAATCCGCCTAAGATATAATTCCTTTTTTTCAGTGATTAGAGACAGTGGTCTAGGTGTACTGTGTGGCTTTCAAGTATTGGCTCAGTTCTGTTTATAACACTTCAGCGATAGGGGTTTATATCTGTTCGTTTTACCTGTGTCAGTTACGTGCAGCATGAGAGTGGGAAGAGGCCTTTTTTTAATATAGGGTGGACGTTCGAGTATGGGAGGGGTTGGAGCTCCCCGGCACAACCTGGCCAGATTTTGAGGTAGAAGCTGAGGTGAGAGCTGCAGTCAGTTTGGACTGCAGTTAATTCTGTGGGTACTGAGGGAACTACTTAAATTTGTACCGTCTATGTGCTAGGCCTAAAACAGTGTTGTATAAGGGGTCTGACGCTAGCTTAACTAAGATGTGACTTGATAATTCTGATGTATATTTTTTTTTCATTGAGCATTGGTAGCTTACTTATTTTGAAGGAAAAGTTAAGATTTTTAGTAGTGAGTTAATGTTGTTGAAGTGTCTCTCAGTTTATTTCCCTAAATACAAAGTCAATGTGTGAGGGAACTACACTTACTACCACTGACAACTAAAGAGTGGAAGTAGACATTTTTATTACATATAAAATGAACGTGTGGAACTCTGTTTATTATTACATGTTTAAATATTTTGTTTTCTTTTGAAGATGAAGCAGTGGGGGAAACACCATGCCTGCTGCATTCCACGCCAAGGTCAATGCTCCATGTTTGTGTGTGACTGTTGAGTTTAATAACATTCAAGCAGAAGCCATCCGGAGGCTACTCCCTTTGCTAAGTCCATAGCTATGAAGAAAGCACATACTTAAGAATTTAAGAAAAAGAGCTGTTTTGTTTTGTTTTTTTCTTTTTTCATTTTGTTTTTTGAAAAAAGCTGTTTTTAAGACCAGATTTAGTTGGGAATCTTTTTGAAAAGAGTGTATGTAATTTTCCAGAATCCCAGGATTATGACAAAGAAACACATAATAGAAATACATAGTTTTAACAGTGGCTGTTTTATAATTGTAATTATTCTAGATTTTTTTTTTTTTTTTTTTTTTTTTTTAGTGAGATACCTATATTACATAATTTTGGGTATGTTAACTGGTTATGTTTAGGTTATAAGTTTTCCACTGACTAAAAAAATAAGATTCTTCACTTTGATGAGTAAAATGCCAGGCATGCCAGGACATGCCTGCAATCTTGGCACTTGGGAGGGAGGCTGAGGCAAGAGAGTGACTATGAGTTCAGGGCCAGCCTGGACTATGTAGTGAGCTCAAGGCCAGTCTGAGCTACATAGCGAGACCCTGTCTCAAAAAAGTTTCTTTAAGTTTTTTTTCCCGGTACTGGGGCTTCAACTCAGGACCTTGTGCTTGCCAGGCAGGCGCTTATTCTACTGATCTATCTGCCTGGCCCTGTTTTTTTTTTTTTTTTTTTTTTTTAATTGAGTTTGATCATTATTAAGTAGGAAATTCAGATAATATGAAAAACTTATCTGAATTTGAAATCCTGAGAAATATATCTTTATAATTGAAAAATAACTTCAGATTGCATATTATTCTGAAAAGTAGAGTTATCCTAAGTTGCCTTTTTCTGACTGGGTTTTATTTGTACAGCTTATTTTGATAAAAATCATGACTGCATGTATTAACAACACAGGAACTGTTTGGACTAAGTGTGCTGTTTTTTAAACCATTTTAGAGTTTTTTAAGAAAATGAAATGTACCCACAGCATAGTTTGCATGTACACTGATTCCTGGTGCCTCCTTCCCCTGCGAGGCCCCTCAGTGTTGGTTCCATGTCGTAAACACTGGCTGCTGCGAATGGCCCATGTGGAGAGGCGCTGTCAGGAAGCAGGATGAGCGGAGCTCCTTTCCCATGACCCTCACTCTCATGCCGTTCCAAGGGCTCCCTACTTAGAAATGCCTGATAACCACAGTCATTCCTGACTTTCCCCACCCCCATGCAACTGCCTGGTGCCATCTGACCCACGTCCAGCTGCAGCTTTTACAAATACCAGTGCCAAAGCTTTACCTACACAATGCGTAGCTGGGAAAATACTTGGTATCTTGTATGTTGGAATATTATTGTTTTAAAGAAATACAATTACTTGGCATCAACCTGAAATGTTAAGTTTATTGATGGGATTTTTTTTTTTTTTTCCTTTTTAATTTGGAGCCAGTAATTCTTTATGTGCTAACTCATTCTTTATTGATAGTTTCTGGAATTTTTTGTTTGCTTGTGACAAACCCTGAAATGCTAAAGCATCTTGCATTCAATTGTTTCATGACTTGCCGTGTATATAAAAGTTTCCAGCTGACCTGGTTATACTATCTTACCCCTCCCCTACTCTTCATTTTTAATCTTTTTTTTATTTTTGTGTTTTGCAGTATTGGGAATTGAATCCAGGTCCTTTACACTGAGCTACTCCCCAGCCCTATTGTATTTTTGTTTTGAGACAGAGTCACTAATTTGTCCAGGCTGGGCTTGAACCTTCCGCCTTCATTTCCCAGAACACTGGCTTGCAGGCATGCTGCACCACGCCAGATTCTTTCCCCAGTTCTGTGGTGTACTTGATTCCTTTTTTTGTTTGTTTGTTTAGAAGAGGAAGGGATGTATTTACCTAGCAAACCCTAGGACACTGAATTTATTTCTCCAATCTTCCACACAATGCAGAAAGGTACATTGGCTTTTTTTTTTCAGAACAGGCATTGAACTCAGGCCCTTGAGCTTGCTAGGCAAGTGGACATTTTTCTTTTGTAGACAGAAAACTGAAATTCTGAGAAAGAAATTATTTGTTCAAGGTAGTTACTAGTTGGCTGTGAAAACAGGACTTGAGCCTGTTGGATACCAAAGAACTGGTCTTTGCTCTTCCATGGCAGCCCCCTGGAAGCTGCCAGTGGATGGATTGGGAGCTCTATGTTCGGGCAGAGAGCAGTGAGGTGGGGAGGAGGAGAGTGCAGAGGCTACTGTGGAGGGTCCAGTGGCAAAGGAGGCTGATGGTAGGATACGGGCGAGTGGGGCAAATGGGAGAGAAGACTGCTTTCTGGGGTGGGATACAGGGGTGGGATAAGGGCGAGTGGGGCGAGTGGGGGAGTAGACTGCTCTCTGGGGTGAGATACAGGGGTGGGATAAGGATGAGTGGAGTGCGTGGGGGAAGAGACTGATCTCTGCTGCTCCTTCCGCAGCTTGCTCTGTGTGCAAGGCAGACTGTGCTGCCCAGGAAGATTCAGGTCCTGTCAGAGTTGGATGCAGTCAGTGGAACTCTGTAACTTTACCTACTGGATTATTTGAATCATACACCATGTTACTAATGTTTCAGGCAGCAGGAGACTGCCAGTATGACCCTGGTCCTAACCTTAGCACCTCGGTTGTTGCCCGGTCTAGATTTGTGTGTATTCAACCATGTTTATACACTGAGGAAATTGCTTATTGGTATACGTCTTTGAATATATCCCTGCTGTATGTAACAGTGCACTCTCTCTCTCTCTGTCTGTATGTGTGTAAAGAGATAGGTGCCTGTAAAGGACATAGTTGTGATTAGGCTTTATTTCTCCTGTCCAAAGGAGACAGAATTTAACAGCATTATGTCCTAATAGAGTTATTCCTGGAATAAGGACATGTGGGTTCCTTCAGGTCTGTCGGCAAGCAGACAGTTTTATATGATGAACTGTTAGTCCACTTCACAGAGAGTGTTCCCAGGGAAAAGGAAGAGGGACCCTTGTGGCTGCTGAGGCAGGAAGGCTGACTGTTCTGCAGACTGGGACAAAGGATGCTTCCTGCTGGGAACGTCTCTCTGATTGTGACCTCTGCACATTCCTTACCTCTGTCTGTGCCTGCTGTCCTGGAGTGAGGAACCCCAGGGCCCTAGTGTAACTAGGAATCTTAGTTCTTGGCACCACAGTTGTGCCACATGCTGGGAGAACCCTTTTCAAAGATACTGCTTGTAAGGCTGATTTCTGTGTGCAAGACTTTTTGTTCCCATGGTTATCACTGTGGATGTAGTGATTAATTTTGGTAAAGTAAAATAGACTACAATGAGAAGTCTTTATTTTAATCTGGAAATTATTACATTTCCTTAGCTAATGTTACCAGCACGTGTCACATCGCACTGTTTAGGGACTCCTGTATGCAGTTCTGACATGCCTAGATTTAGAAGGAAAACTGTAAGGTCATCTGTTTCAGCCAGAGATTCCCAACCTTTACAACCTACTTTTGTGGGTCTTTAAATAATAAGCTTTAGAGGAAATCTTATTGATCTCTTCTAGAAATAAAAAGACAAGGGCAGATGATATAAACAGAAGTCTAACTGCATGTCTATCCTTCCCTCTCCACAAGCTAGTTCTTATGCTTCAAAACATCTTTCTGCTGCTTGTTCAGTGTGGTCAAAGTTTGTTATCACACTTAGACCTGTTCGATGAAAATAACTTGTTTATGCCCCAGCAAGCTGTGAACTCTTGGATGACAGATATGGTCATATTTTTTGTGTGTAACTAATTACACCCTTGTAATGTTGGCTTCAGTGTCTTCATTTCCTTTCAGACTTCATAAAGGCAAGGGGAGGTGAAAGGCAGAAAAAGCTTAAAGCTTCCCCATGACTGTGGCTCTTGTGAGTCCTGTGGGCCCCAGTGCCAGGGTAGTGAGTGAAGTTGGCTGGGCTGCCTGGGTGGCAGGTGGGAGTGTCTGTAGGTGGTACCCATCTGTTTCCTTTGAGGTTTCCTTGGAATGGAGGAGTTTTCTAATTGAAAGCAACAGATCCTATTAATTACAAAGCTTTCTTGGCAGAGCTACTAAGTGCTTGCTGCATGCTGGGCACCCTGCTGGCGGCCTCCTTGAAAGGTCTGTCCCAGTCCTCTGTGCGTCCCTTAGGCCCAGGGAAGTTTTCACCGGAGTTTTTCTATAAGGTCGCATAGTAAATTAATACCTGCAGAACTGGGAGTACAACTAATGGCTTCTTGACTTTTTGTTCAGTTTTGTGTTAATAATCCAAAATATAGGTTTTTTTTTTTTTTGTCTTTTTTGAGACAGGGTCTCACTATGCAGTTCAGGCTGGCCTTAAGCTCACTTTGTAGCTCAGGCTGGTCTCGAACTCACAACAATCCTCCTGCCTCAGCCTCCCAAGTGCTGGGATTACAGGCCTGCGCCACCACGCCCGGCTAATATAGGTATTTTTAATGCTTTTATAAAGGGCATATTTTTGTTAAAAGAATGTTTGAGCTAAAAAACTAACTTTGAGATAGTTTCCTTTAAAATTCCTTTACAATTACAACCACATGGTAAAATTGCTATAAATTAAATTTAGATTGGTTAGTGGTAGTGATAATTCAAATCTATGCTATGTTATTAATTGTCCATTTAATCGTGATTTAATCTATATTAATGCGGATTTTTACCAGTCATTTAAAACATGACTACTGTGAAATGGTGGAGAAACAGTAACGAAGTTCTCCTTCACTTAGAGTTGATGGAGTGATCTAGAAGCGGCCTGAGCTTTGCGATGCTTAGCTAGGTGCTGCTTAGCCAGGTGCTGCTTAGCCAGGCGCGTGGTGCACACCTCTAATCCTAGCACTGTGGGAGATTCAGGCAGGAGGGTTACTAGTTCCGCCTGGCCTGGGTAGTTGAGCGACCCAGTGAGATCCTATCTCAAAGTCAGATTGTTAACAAGGGCTGGGTATAGCTCAGTGTGAAGGCCCTGACTCATTGACCAGTACTGAAAACAAAACTCTCCAGTGGAGAAATAAGAGCTAAAGTGTGTATCCTACATGTAGCAAGGTTGCCTTGCGGATTCTTTGGGGATTGGCAGGAGCCAGCTGGAACTTTGGGGACTTTGCACTCTGGCTGCTCCCCTTGAGCTGCTTTTTCCCTGTCTGAGCTCTGTCCCATACAATCGGAAATGAACTTTGGTGAATCTTAATTTTAGTCTTTGCTGACTTGATCCAGATCAGCTTTAAGAAAATTGCTTTACTTGGAAATGCATAGCTGGAAAATGTTTCTGTTCAGGTACACCTCAGTTACTCTCCTCTTGTTGCTGGGACAAATAGCAGACACCCAAAATGAAGGAAGTAAAGGTTTGTTTAGCTCACAGTTACTGGAGGTTTCAGTTCATACTCAGCTGGCTCCAAGGCAGAGTGGCACATGGCACAGAACAACCTCTCATGGCTGTGGCAAAGAGCAAAAGCAAAATAGAGAAGGAGCAGCAACAGTGGCTGCAGAGAGCAGGTCTGTCTCCCTTAAGTTGCTTTCAAGCTATCCACCCCAGCCTGGTGTAGCACTCACACCCATAATCCCAGCAGCCTTCACACCTATAATTGCAGCCTTGGATCATGAGTTAATCACGAAGTGTAGAGGTCCACCCCATGACTACATGCAGTTTTAGGGGGACGCCAAGACATAAACTGTAACAAGATGTATGTATAAAAGGAAGAGTGTTATTGTTTCTGTTATGATCATTTAGTTTTAATATAGCACTTTGCAAGTATTCCTATAAAGTTACTTCCAAAGGGAGAACAGAGAAAACACATCCCATTCTACACCTACCTTTCCCTATTCTACCCATTGCAAAGCAAAATTTCTTTTTTTCGGGGGGAGGGGGCAGAATCTGGGATTGAACTCAGGCCCTTGCACTTGCCAGGAAGCGCTTATTCCACTGAGCCATCTCCCTGGCCCCGCAAAATTTCTTTAACAGTGTATTATTTACTTTATCTTTTTTATTTGTTTTTATATTAAAGTAATGGACTTGTATTTATGCTTTGCTATTTACTATAGGGTACTCATAGCCTATATTAATAAGGGCACTACTGGAGTAGTAGGCTGTGTGGTTTTGGTCTCGGTCATGTCCTTAGCAGAATTGCATGCCTTTGAACAATCATCAAAAAACTAATATTTATGTTTTCACAGAACCTATATTCAAGTAGAAGGGGACCATGACACATTATTGAATAATAATGTGGGGGTACGGTGGTGATAAATAAACTCAGAAATGACTCAGGGCCCAGCTAACGACCATGAGTGTGGACTAAGGCTGCCAGGCTCTGGGTTTGGTTGCTAGGAAAACCTTACCAAGAAGGAGACAGGGAACTAAAGAGGGAGGCTCTTTTTTATAATGCAGAGAATCCATTTCTTCTTAACTTGAGAGAGAAGCATTTCCTTTTGAGTATATTCACACCTATATTAGCACTGTTTAGCCAGCTGGCTATTCCTGTCACTCATGGTCCAGTGCCTTTGATGAATCTAGAGAAGTAGCTCTAAGGAAGGGTTTGCTGGGCTGGTGAACTTCTTAGCTCCATGCCGTGGGGTTGGAGAAAATGCTGTTGCTAGTGTCTCCATCCTGGACAATTCATCTTCTACTCTTGTCCAGTAGTCACTGAGCAGCACACAATCTAGACACATTTCTCCTCCCTTGCCGAAGCATCCAGATGATGGGATCTGGAGTCTTTGTAGACTGAGAGAGGTAGATGCTGGTGGAAGGGAGGTCAGAATATGATTTCTTGACCAGTTAAATAAGACTTGTGGGAAAGTTCTGATGAAATGAATGATTTGTTATACTTTGATCTCTTATCACAATAGTATGTTCAATAATAGGCTCATCAATTTGTAGTTGTTTCAGAATTTATTGTAGCTGGATCTGATGCAGGTTTAAAATTTATACTTGTTTAATGAAATAATTTCTTCACCAATAGTAAAGTTTTATAGCACAAAAATTTGTGGGGTAAAGATACTTAGGAAAAAAATCTCTTAAGATCTTTTCATTTGTTCATCTGTCCCTCCCTCTCTCTCTCCTTCCCTCCCTCCTGGTACTGGAAAATAAACTCCAGGCCTCTGCACTTAGCTCCATCTCAGCCCTTTTTAAAATTTTGAAATAGAACCTTGCTAAGCCACTGAAATGCCAGCCTGGGCTCGAGCTTTTGATCCTGCCTGAGCCTTCACAAGCACTGGAATTACAGGCTTGTGCCACCACGCCTGGCATTAGGCTCTATTAATTACCATACCAATTGTGTATTACATTTACTATGCATCCTTTGCTAAAAACAGACACTCAAAAATATAATTTCTTTTAAAATTTCTTCTTGGTGTTTTGAGACAAGGTCTGCCTGCGTAGTACAGGTTGGCCTTTAACTCTGTGTATTTCAGGGAGGCCTTGGTCTCGCGCCCCTTCCCAAGTACTGGGGTCACAGACGTGCACCACCACATCCACCAAAACCAAAGATTTCTGTTTGGATAGTATAGTACATCTCTACTTGTTTGGTTCTGGAAGTTGTGATTAAAAAAAATACTCCGTGAACTTCACAGAGATAATAATTTAAATGTTTTCTGAATATGCTGGGACATGATTATAATCCCAGCACTCAGGGGCTGAAGCAGGTCAGTTACCATGAGTTTGAAGCCAGTGTGGGCTACACAGTATGTTAATTCAAGACTAGCTTGAAGAACATAGTTAAGACCTTATCTCAAACAAATATTGGAAACATCACTAGTCTAATATCAATATGGCCAGCTTTTGTAATGAAGTTGGTGAATGACTTAGCTGAAGACGGTGCTGACCACCACACCCCCTGTGCCACAAGGTTGGTGACAACTGGTACACAGACACCTTCATTTCCCTGAAAGTCCTTGCCCTGGGGGCACAGTAGGCTGTTTCCTGCACCCCAGAGCCTCCACACTGGATGGGAGTGGTACAGAGAATTTCCTGTATTTAGGAAAACAAACAAAAGAAAAAAACAATACTCTGCAGTGTCTTCTCTCAGTTGTTTGTCACTTTCTGATGGTTTTCAACATGGAATTACAGGAAGCTAATGCCTGACTTTCTCTTACACATCTTGCTCAACTGTGGTCTAAGGTCCATGCTCATTGTTTCTTGGGCTCTTGTTTGGGAGTAGAAAGTTGCCAGGAGCCATTTGCAGCTCTAATTTTTTTTTTTTTTTTTATCTTAGATCTTTTGCCTGATACAAACCCAAAGGACTGGAAGTTTTCCCACTCCCCTGTTGATCCTGAGGGAGTGAGAAGCTGATATGTTTCTAAGCAGGCTTTTCACAGTCTCAGGATATTTTATTTTATTTTATTTATGTTAACAGAGATAGAAAACAGCAGTTAAGGTGGTACACACTCTGTTGTTTATGCCTCTAGATTTTTGGCTCTCTGAGGTTATGTTGATAATGTTGCTTTCCTTTTCTTCGCAGTGTCAGGTGCCACCTATGACGCTGTCATTCAGGAGGACTGTCAGGAGAGTAAAGTATAAAGCCGTACCGTGACTCACTGAGTCTCAGTTGCATAGTTTTGTATTTCAACATAGGGTTTTTAAAATTTAGCAGCCTAGACTGCATAAACTGTAGTAGTTGAGTGTTATCATACATAAGGTTTCTGGTGATTCAGGAATCAGTGGAGAAATTCTGAAGTCAGCCAAAAATGGAAGAGGAGCTAATGTCACATAGATAATACATGTATCTTTAGTAGGTTTTTGCATTTAATGGTGACTTATTCATTGACTATGTGCTAATTAATGCATGGCATAAATTGTGTGTTTCATTTCCATGAAAAGTATTATTTGCAGCAGTAAAATGGAGACAAGATGGTTTCCAAAATGCGGGAGGTATGTAGCCAAATACGGTTATACAAGTCCACAGAGAGGAATCCTTCAGTTCTGTTTGCTAAATAAAAACCTTTCCTGCTCAGTCTCAGCATGCAGTTGCTAATGTGTGCATATCATTTATTTACTTTGTTTTATTTATTTTATTATTTTTTTTCATTTATTTTTATTTTATTGAAATACAAATGTCAATCAGACAGTTTCAAGACACCTTAACCATACAGATTCGATGAATTAATGCATTGCAAACTGTTTTCATGTTTTGGTATTGTACAAGGTGCATACATGATATTATATTTACAGATATTATTTTAGCAGATATCTCTTATCAGTGAATTAAGAGTGTAGCTGCTTACTTATTTTTTATACCTGAATTATATCAAAAATTCAATAATTATTTACCTAGTGGATGACCGTAGTACTAGAAGCTGACCACCATTATCCTGTCCAATCACCATTAGTGCAGATCTTGCCTCTCATAGAATTATGTAGAAGCACAGTGTTATCTATCCCAACTGTACTGTCTATACACACACATCATGATTTTTTCTTTCTACACCCCTTCCTTTGTCCACACCTGTCAAAAGTGGGCACTCCATTGACATTCAACTAACTTAGGTGCTTGAACTCGACACCACAATCCAACACAGTACAGCATTCTACAACCATAGTGAGTTATTCAAAGAAATTGTCGACCATAGCCATTTACAGCTCAGCTTAATATTATGGGCTCACGATGTATACTTCATTTTTATACTTTTCTGCTGGATGGTTAAGACCTAGGTAGATCAAGACTTATATACCAACACATGAATTTTATATTTCCTATGTGGTCAGTGAAGTCCTCTCAGGGTTTATCTTGTAGTCCTGGACATTATTCTGCAGTTCCTTTGTCTGTGTCATCCATGTGGATGAGTCACGGCCAATGCTTGACCAGATTGCTCTCTGTGAGAGCTTGAGAGAAAGTTTTCTCTGCATGTGACTCTCCCCAGGCACACTTTAGAACTTCAATCTCTTTCCTCTGTGGCTCCATAATCTCCTTGTTCAGAAAATTTGGAGCTCACCTGAGTTTCATGATGTTGCAGTACAGGTTCTCCTATGTCCTGAGTCTTTGCTGAACTTGAAAGGCTAGGTCCAAAATGTTGGCTGGCCTTGTGGCTCTTCTATTTCTCCAACTCTGACTTGTGATCTTAGGTTGTTAACCATCCAGAAGAAAAGCTGATTAGTATCCTGCGCATATGCCATTCACTGTGCCTTATCTGACTCAATTGATTTTATTTGTTGTACGGTTCCTTTTGTATTTCTGCTTTTCGCTTGTTATACTAGGGAGACTATACGATATTTACACATATGTGTCTGGTTTATTTCACTTATGAGTATATGTTCAAGTGGCATCCACTTCAGTATAAATGCTTCAAACTTATCATGCTTAATAGCTGAGTAATACTCCATTATATAGAAATACCACATCTTTTTCAACCATTCTTCATGTGATGGACATCTTGGTTGTTTCCAAGATTTTGCTATCACACATTGCGCTGCTATAAACATAGGTACACATATATCTCTATGATACAATGTATCCAGATCCTTTGGGAAAATTCCCAGTAGGGGGATAGCCGGCTTGAATGGGATTTCTAGTCCTACTCTTTTGAGGAGTTTCCACACTGACCTCCACAATGGTTGTACCAGTCTACATTCCCACCAGCAGTGGAGAAGTGTTCCCTTTTCCCCACAACCTCTCCAACATTTGTTGTTGGTTGATTTCCTTATGATAGCCATTCTTTCTGGAGTGAGATGATATCTCAGTGTTGTTTTTATTTGCATTTCACGAACTAAGATATAACAGGGCCCTCAAATTTAAAGACCCAATTCAGAAATGGGCAGCTGAGATGAATACACACTTCTCAGAGGACAAAATTAAAGAAGCGAATAAATATATGAAAAAATGCTCCACATTGCATATCATTTAAGTGTGAGTGCATTAGGAACTCAGACAGCAGGGCATCTTATGGGAGTGGGTTTAAGTTCAAGTTTCAGTTCTGAATAAAAGGTGGAGATTTATTGCTGTTTTCTGATGTTTATAATTAATTATCCCATGATTAAAATATTGCATACTTGATGCACATCTTCAACCCCACTTACAGGTTTTTATACTAATCAATCCATGCAAATATATGTTACATAAGCAGTTAATATAATTACAGAAGAATGTAGTTAGATCTATAAATATGAGTGTGTAAGAAAGACTATAATAAGTAAAAGAAAAATACATAAATGATGTTTTGAAAGTGAGATTTTTGTTCACTACACAGCTAATTCCAGTTTTGGTGGAACTGTACCTTTTTCTTATTTTCCAGTACCAGGGATTAAACTCAGGATCTTGGTGCTTGCCAGGCAGGCACTTATGCTGCTGAGCTATCTTCCTGGACCCTAGAATTATAACTTTAAAAGAAACATCCTAAAGTCATTTAATATGTAAGAGACATGGGTTTGGCCTAGAAATGAGTGACTGTGATTCAGTCCTGGTTGTGCTGCTGGGTCAGTGGATCCTGGATCTGACTTTCTGACCTACATGCCCTCCGTAGGACAGTTCCAGGGAGAGAGAAGCGTACCTGTGACTTGAGGATGAGGAGGCACCTGTGTCTGTAGAAGGGTGGCTGCCGAAAGTCAGTTTTCTGAGTGTAAAGCATTAGAAATATAAAATAGAACAGAAAATGGAGTAAGGTAGTATGTCCTACTTTAAAACTCAAAGGGTGCACAATGCAGTTTGATATATTAAAATGCATTTTTCCCAAACTAGTCTCCAGACTTGCTTTAGTATTTCAGGATGGAGTAAGATACTAGAAAAATGAAGTCAGTAGTTGCATGGAAGAATGAGTTTATTGAAGACAGCACACACCAAACCCCACTTGAGTGAGAGAACAGTGATCTCGCCAGTGGACCAAGCTCTGCCAGCTGCACAGCTTCCTTTCTGCTTCCTTTGGGAAGAGGGAGGCATGAGGCCAGCATGGTCCACACATTGTTCAAGGCAGTGGTCATGTCTTCTCCTCTTAGTTCCAATTGCTACAGAATATTGTCATGCTTTAACAGAATGTTCCTTATGTTGCTGTGTGAACATTCTTTTTGCCATAGTCATGCTTTTCATCTGTAGCCTTAGTATGACATGATATAATGCACTCTCTTTTGTTCAAATGAAAAACAATAATAATACAACAGTGAAAACCCAAATGTGTCACAGTAAGCAAAGCAACTAAAGTTATACTTATGTTCTAAGCTTATCAGTAAGCTCGTCAAAACATGTTTGAAAAGCCTTTGAAGGCTTGTGTTTATGAACTTGTGTCTTGGCTTAAACAGATTTCATTATTGGGTCATGAGAGTGTTTTTCTTATGGGAAGGTATGCATTTATCTGGTGTTAGTACTGAAATGTTATTTTTTTGAAGTTATAATATGAAACTCAGTCATTTAAGGCAGTGTAGGTGCTGTATAACTTATTAATGGTGCATGGTACTTAGAACTAATAGGAAACTGCATTTAAGTAAAACAGTAAATTTATGTCTCAGAATAGAGACAGTTGGACTGTACTGGTGCTGTTACCAGTTTGGTTTGCAAAGACTTCAGCTGCATTAAAAATACTGCTATTATTTAACAGTGAATTGTTAGGTTTTTGGGTCTACAGAGTAGGCTGTATGTAGACCGCTAGCCAAAGCCCACAAACGAACACATATTTATAGTCTCAGAAGGTGACCACCTTAAAAATTAAATAGTAGCAATAATAATTGATTAGCCTGTAATACTAGCACTTCGGAGGTTGAGGTAGGAGAATCACCATAAGTTTGAGTTCATACTGTGCTGTATAACTGAATTCAAGGCCAACCTGCATTATATAGCCAGATCTTGTCTCAAAAAAAAATGTTAGTCTTGCTTTGTGAAGTGCTATAATTTTCATGCACAATCTCTTGTGGTCATCATAACTGTCCTATGAACTAGAATCGTAGTACAGTGTGTGATGTATTAATGTTGTTGCTGCTGTTTTATAGATACAGAAACTTGGAGAGCATAAGCAACTTACCTTTTTTATATAGCAAAAACTTAAGCAGTCTGACAAGAAAATATCTCATCACTGTTTAAAAAGTAAGACCTAATCAGGACACATACAAGAAAATAGAAAAGCACTGTAGATCTTTCCATAATGATTGATGCTCATAAAATGATTGATGAAATATAAAACAAAAGTTTAACTAAATGGTCACTGCACCAGACTTGATTAGACCACCAGACTTGTATGGTAGATGTCTACAGAGGCAATGCTGAGATTTCAAGTTGCTTGTAGATATGGCTCTTGTTAGTAACCCTTGCTTTTTTGTACCCAACTGTAAGATCTTAAAGTCATTCTCCCTCCTCAGATCACATCTATTTGATTTAATAGGTAATTTGCTTTGATAAACACTAAAGATCTGTTTTCTGTTCCTCACACTAACTTCTTATAGCTAAGAGCAAGTCTGTATCTAGTTTGCCTGACTTCTTACTGCTAACTGGTCTTTAACAATCTTGGAAAGGCCTTAGTTTACATTTACTAAATACTCTGAATTCCTGAATTTGTCGATGCCATCCCATTGTCAAGGTCCTGTGCTGGGTGCAGTAAGGTCTGGAGAGGTTCTCTCCCACATAGACACATTGTAAGAGGGATCAGGGGATGTAGGTAACAAGCAAGTTACTTAGTGTACTTCAACAGCTGTTTGAAAAATAGATGGACTAAAGTAGTGAATATTTCTCAGATTTTTCTTGAAGTACATTTAATATCATAATAGGAAAGATATACCTTTTTCAGTAATTGGGGCCATAGTCCAAACTGGATGCCTCAATAGGAAGAAGCATCAGATATAAGTTAATTTCCATGAATTCTAATTTATCTAATATGTATTTGCCCACTAATCTTGATGATCAATTGAACTGGATTACAAGATTCCTAGAGAGGTCAGTATTTTTCTTACTGACTTTGCTCTGAATACACAAATTAAATATGTTTAATGTGAAGAATCTCTTGATCAGCTCATAACTACACAGGCTGTTAGGAAGTGGGTCCTGCTTGGAGGGATTGGCCTTGGTGGCAGGGTACTTGGGGACCTTGCTGTTCCCTGGCCCCTCCTTGCTGCTCTTGCCCTGCACTCTGATCCCTGGATCTGTGTGTTAGTAGCTCTCCTCCACCATGTCCTCCAGTTATTGTTTCTGCCTTGGACCCAGCTGGCCATGGACTGAAACTGCTGACTCATTCTGAAGAGCCAAGATGAACTCTTCCTCCTTCAGTTATGGCAGGTGTTTTGTGTCAGCAGTGGGAAGCTGACCAATATAACGTGTATCAGAGAAACAGGTAAAAACAGCACTAAAAACCCGAGTCCGTTTTCCTCAACTTTCCGATAGAATTTGTAGCACCAGGACGCTATAGTAAGAGGATACATTGCTTATAGAATTCTTGGTTCTGTAAGGAATGTCATCATTTGGCATTTGTAAGTCAGCACATACTTTGCTTTAATTAAAAAATTTAGGATAGCTTTAGGATTAGTCTTTAAAGAGCCAAGTTCTTTAAAAGGACTAATGGAAGTATTGGTCTGTCAAGACTGGACCTTCAGGTCTTAACGATATTGCAACTCTTGGTCATGTAGGTGCTTCTTTCTGGTTCAGGTTGATTTCTTTGGCTAGAAATTTGTGCAAGTAATTTAAGAGCAAGGGTAATTTAAAAGACATAGAGCAAGATTAATGAGCTTCAGTAATCCAATAAATAACAACTTAATGTGGTGTTATTCAGGGAAATTAAACTGGTCAAATGATTTCCAGGAGTAGATCTGTCATATGAAACTAAGAAGGGCAGGATGGTAGAAGGAAGTGAGTTGTAAGATTGGGCAGTAGGTAGATGTGTAAGATAAAAGCATAAGGTTGCATCAGATCCCTTCCAAAGGTGCTATCTGGAGTAGGTATTTTAGGTATCTGGAACACTGAGGCTTTCTACTAGTGAGTGAAAGTTGTACCAGAAAGACACATGGAAAGGATGCCCAGCTTTCCTGTGAGAGGAAAGCCATAAAAAGCTCAGCAAGTAATGGGAAATGAATGATAGGCCCAGGAAGGAGGTTACAGGTAGGCAGGGAGATCAGGAAGCCACCAGCCAGGGAGAACTGTGCACCTCATCAGTGTTGGGCAGCTCAGTGCTCTGTAGTTCAAGCAACAGCATAAAAATGCAAACATAGATATGGCTTGACAAACAGCACAAGCCTTGAGCTGTACAGGAGGTGGCTGAAGACAGATTCTTCTGTAATGAGTCTATGGCAGAGAAATCTCAGGGCAGCTGCAGAGGTGAGGCTATTGCAGCAGGAAGAGAATCCAGAGAAACTGCGGTACGCAGCTATTTCCAAGTTTTTCCCCCAGGTAGGAAATGGGTTTGTTTTGTCTTTTGAACATTCTATTTATAACTTGGGTTGTGGTAACAGCAAAGTCTTTGTGATTTTTCATTTTTAATTTTTATGGAACGTATAGTTTTATAGAAACTGGATAAAATCTGGCCAAGAATTGGTTCCTATTTGTTATTTTTAGGCCAGGATCTTCTGAAATTGCTTGCCAAACACATCACTTTTATGGGATCACATACTATTTGGTCTTTACAAAAGGCCAGCATCAGTATTTTTTACCGATACTCTGAAATAATAACATGATACACAAATTAAATATGTTTACAGTGACACTTTTTATACTGTATTTGCCACCATAATAAATAGTGGTATAACAGTCAGCATTTTTTGAGAAACAATATTTCACACTTATAGGTTATACCAGATACACTCTGCTAAATCTGCTAGTCTTATGTAGTTCTCATGATAGTCTTGAAAGGCGTTGGCTTCTTCCCAGTGTGCAGAAACCTGCATTCCCAGGGTCCAGTGTGCTTGGTCCAAACTGTAGTGTAGCAAGCTGGATGGACACCCAGGTCTGTGGGACCTTTGTGGACTCTTCATCTGTGAGCTGAGGGATGGTAGGTTCTAACTCAGGATCTGTTTTCTACATCTGAATGCCTTCATCACATGAGACTACTGAAAATAGCTATCTTTACTTGTATGAGAATGATAGATATGTCCACTGTGAAAGGGGGATGCAGAAATAAGATCCTAAGTATATATCTGATATAGCAATGACAAGACCGTGTCACACTACGCTAACTCATTCTGTAAGTGCTCTTTAATTGTTAATGTCAAACAGCCATAATTTTTCTGGCTAATTAGACAAAACAGAATGTAGTCAAGTTGACATTACAAAACTTTGTTGAAGTGAAAGCCATAGAAATTTTTAATTGACAGATTCTCCTTTTGTTTTTCTTGTGTCATGCCACACCCAGCATTCTTTGCTTTTGACTTCTCCCCATCTAATAATCCAACCGTTTTAGTGTTGAGAGAACAGTAGAAACATTAACTGCAGTTATGATAAACTAAGTCTGATTTGGTGGTTCCCTGACATACCCTTCTGTGTAATATGCTATGATTTCCTTTATTATTAAATTAAGGCTTGGAGTTATACTCATGTGTTCTAGTACTAGAAGCTTTACAGTGATTTATCTATAGTGGATTCTTATGTTATGAGCAATTGAGTATTAGTTTATATCTCAGTCTCCTGTTTCCCTATATATTTTGAGCAGTAAAGCAAATACAAATGAATATGTATGTATTCTAAAGATGTTTAAACCCTAGAACATTGTTCAGTTATTTTATGCTACTAGAAAAGACACAGTGTGCCAGGTGTGGTGGTGTGTACCTGTAATTCCAATACTTGGGAGGCAAAGATAGGAGGATTGACATGAGTTGAACTCAAGGCCAACCTGGGCTACGTAGTGAGAACCTTTCTCAACACATAATGCATGTGAATTTTCTTTAATTGTTTTGTATTATATTTCATAAATCTATGTAAATTTTCTGCTAGATTCTTCCATCCTAAACACAGCTAATATTTTTCCGTAATAGCCCAGCTTACATGGAGCCTTGCTATCCTAAAATTCATACTGCAGGGGAGGGAAGAAATAAATGTTATCTGAAAGCTAATCCCCTCAGTCCTAATATTTGTCAGTCTTTGGGATTTGTACGAGATAGGCCATAAAATAGCATCAAATTTAGAAAGCAGAAGAGTCTGCAGGTTGGAGATCTTTGACCATTTGGCCAGTTATCAGTTTTTAGAGCCTTAGCAGTTGTAGTTTTGTATGAGACCTAAGTTTATGAGAACTTTGAAATGATAAAACGTCATACAAATGTGATTTCTATCTTTATTTTGCCTCTTTAAAGCTTCTCATAAGTAGTAAAACATCATTATTTTGGAAGGGGATCACTCGTCTGCTAGAAGTGATTTAAAAAGCCACATTGGGGACTTGGAAGTATGAAAAGAAGGAAAGGAAGATGAGAACAGCAGCTGAGAACCCCAGAAATTTTTCTGTTTTTCAGAAGTTTATTTCAACAATTGAATTCCTACGTTGAACAGATACTGTGCTAGATAAGTGGGCAATGCTCATAAATGGTAGAGTTTCTCACCTTCAGTACATTATTTAAAATAATGTGGATGAATTAGATTTGCATGTAACCAAGACATAAGTTAAAACAGAAACTATCCCAAGAATTGCAACAGGTAGTAAGGCTGTTTGGAAGAAATCAGGGTGTGGGTGAGATCTTGAAGAAGGGAGCACTTTGACACTGGGACGTGAGAAACAATATCTCCCAAGTAGTGTAGTTCCGATAAAAGCATGGGTCTGAGGCAGTGGACAAATGGTTTGGGGTAATATCCATTGCCCTAGTAGGAGACTTGGTAGGTGTGGTTGTCTTATAGGTAATAGCAGCTGTGTGGAATATACTGAACATGGTGCTACTGTACCATGGCTGACGTGTGACTATGTTTGTCATGTTCCTCTTTGCAGTGATTCCTCCCGAAGCCTTCCCAGTCAGGAAGAACTGAGTGTAGCTGCTTCTGCTCACAAGGACCATGTGCAAAGCAGTATGGTAGTGTGCTGACATAGGATTTTCAATCTGCCTTCCTGGGTTGATTCTGCTGTGACATTGGATTTGCCACCTTCAGGAAATTACCCTTTCTGTAACTCAGCTTTTTCATCTGTGAAATGAGAGGGGTGATGCCTAGTTCTAGCAGTTGTGAAGGGGTACTGATTTAGATGAAATGCTTATGAAAGTATCAGGTCCTTTCTGTGTTGTTACCAACTTCTGTAGCATAATTTATCAGTTTCCTTTTGATGTAATTACCTGCTGCCTACCCTTACCAGACTGTGCCCTTTTAGAGAGGGAAGGATCCATCCTGTTCTTACGTTTGCAGTCCCATTGGTTCATACTGCTTGCCTTTTGCATGATGGCATAAAGATTATAATTCTACAATGTATGTATTTGGATGTGGCACTCCTATAAGTCTGCACTCCAGGAAGGACTGCCTTATACCAATGGACTGACTGGTTGTACTTGTTCCCATGAAAATATAGCTCATTTCCATAGCTAACATTGTAAAAGTAGATCCATCAACAGCTGTTAAGTCTATTTTCAAGAAAAGTTATAATTAAACATTTACCAGGTGTTTTATATGCCTCCTGTGAAGTGAAATTTTAGTGTTTCATTAGCATCCCTAATCACGGATGCTGCAGGTGAGCTCTTTGATATAAACACATTATTAACTAATTAAAGCCCAGCATAATTTCTTCCAAGTTGTAATGTGAAAACACATGAAGGCAACTGGTTTGATTTGCTGGATAGACCAAGGGGAAGGATGTGTGGTGTGGGTGGTCCTTGTGGCGTCTTTGCGTGAGTGGTGTTGCACCAATGAATGGGTGTTATTTATGTTCTATATCTGGACCTTAGGATATGACCTTGGTGCCTCCAACCAAGACTATGTTTCTTGTTTGTCTGCGTATTGGGTAAAAACAGACAACTCAATGTAAGTGTGGCCCCCTGCCTGGCATGTTTTTCTTTTGTATTTAGGAGAAGATGATTTTTATGTTCATTGTGGTGCTTTGAAACTTAATACATTTAATAAATTTAAGTTTTAAAGTCTGACTTCCTATTGTGATATAAATCACCTTTTAAAAGGACTTAGAAACAGTGTGTCTGTTTTAAGCATCTGATTGTCCTTTAGTAGAAACTTTGTTCAACAATTAGGGAGTAGTGTATTTCATGAGATTTCATTAAGTTGTCTTCAGTGTTGGGGATGCAACCCAGGGCTTTGTGCATGCTAAGATCTAGAACCCTAGCTCATGTGATTTTTAAATCAGTGAAAGATGTTGGACTTCCAGCTTGGAATTGCACAATCAGTGTGAAATGGAGCCAATATTAAAAAAAAAAAAAATAGGGTAGATTTCTCATTTTTATATGACTTAACCATGTTACTGCCAGAAAACATGGGTGCTTTACCTTGCTGATGATTTTGACCCCACCAGTATCTGGGCACTTGGAAAATGAGAAAAATATGAAAGCAGTTGAAATTGACAGCATGTCATGTTTCAAACTTCCTTTCTATTTTCTTTTAAAATCTTGTCTCTCCTTATGCCTTGAAAAGACTTTGAGGGAATCATTTGTGCAGTGATTTCTGTCCATTGTTGCAATAGACACTCAGCTCCTATGCAGGAACATTGAAGGGTGATACTGTTGTGGCTCAAGGGCCTCACGGTACACTGAGAGAAAATTTGGAACTACTGTCAGTAGCCTATTTTTCTAAGCACTTTCCCCAGATTATCTATGGTTAACTGTGCTCCTTTCATGGTTGAACCTTTGCTTCTTTTTCTGTTCTGAGATATTTCATATAGAAATAGCCCATGTGTACTGTGTGTGGGACACTATTCCAAGTGATTCATCTGTATTAACTTGTTCCCCAAATGACTTTGAAAGATGAACTCTGTTCCCCTTATCAGATGAAGGTGCTGAGGCAGGTAGAGGCTGTGGAACTTACCCAGGACACTGAGAGGCAGAGATGGCTATACAGCTTACCTGGTACTATTATGCCATGCTGTATCAGTAGAAGAAAATAATCTGCCTCTGGAGCTTGTCTTATTTGTTATATTGGGAAAGGGTCTCACTATGCAGTTCAGGCTGGTCTTGAACTCACTACATAGTCCGAACTGGACTTAAACCAATTTGAATTCTGGGACTAAGGATGTGTACTACCATGCCTGCCTTCAGAGTTTGTAATGTTAATTACTTGGCTATATTGGCTAGATGGCTTACAAGTGGGCCATTATGTTCTTGGCAGGATGGGAATTATTACAGTACATTTACAGTGATTTCTGTGAAAGGACAAAGTAGCTTACCATTCTCAATCAAGGAAGCTGTAGGAAGTGAAGGACACTATATAAGAAAATGGGGGTGTACATGAAGAGGCTTTTAAGACATAACTGCTAAGCACTGCAGTACCTTTGGGTTCAGAGAAACTAAGGTGATGTGGGGAGAGAACGAAGGATATTCCTTGCAGTGCTCCTCAGCATCTTGCTTTGCTTGAACTCTGCTTCTTCATCCTCAGATCCAGGAAATGAGGTCTTCAGAATCAAATCCAGTAGAACGTGTATTAAATATATATTCCATAGGTAAAATTAATGTTGCAGGGGATACTTTTCCTCAGCTTCAGCAAGAGTGTGCAGTACAAGTTATCTTTAAAGAAAGCACCTTTCTTTGTATTCTCTTAATGTTTGATATAGATACTATTTTTCTACCACTTGTCAAAGCTATCATTCTTAAATAAATGTGTACTTTCACACAGTACCTTTCTCTGAAAGGCTGTTCAACTTTTTTACCTGTATTAATTGGATCAAATGGTAATGACTGATGCCAAATACTGAGTTGTCTGTTGTAGTAGGCACATGCCTCACTTAATCTTCCTAGCACTCCTATAAGGTAATTATTCATTTTCTGTTGTATGAATAAGAAAAAGGAGCTTCAGGAAGGATGATTGATCTTCAAGGCCTTGTATCTAACTGATGAAGCTTTGTTCTGACAAAGCCCTTCTTTTTCTAATTGACTAATAATTCCCTGACAAGGCTCCTTCATTTTTCTTCTTGAAAACCTTAAGTGGAAGAACTCTCTTGGAGTGGAAATATTCACTCAGGTACCATGGTACAACATATAGTTGGTCCTAGATTTTTTACCTCTTTTATGTGAAGATATGTTAATCTAGTAGCAACAGACTACAGAAAATGATTTAGTTTTTAAACCAAAGCTTAAAAATACCACTCCAATGTATATTTAAAGCAACAACAACAAAAATGCAACCTCTGAAACCTGAGGCCATGGTGTTCAGAATTGCTTTTGTTGAGCTCTTGGATCACACTGGTACAGAAGGTGACTTTGGTGGTTGGAGATCTATGTTGACTTTGTTATTCAATGTTGACTTTGACAATCACTTGGACTTGAGGTTTAATGTGCTGTTTTGGTTACTTTTCTCTCATTGCTAAGACAAAATACTTGATACCCAGAATTAAAGGAGGAGAGGTTTATTTAGCTAACTGTGTGGAAGTTTCAGTCTATCCTCGTCTGCTTCTGAGGCAGAATGGCATGTGGCAAAGGGCAGCAGTTCAAAGTGGTGGAAAATAGCAAAAGCAACAAGAGGAAAGAGGAAGGAGCAGCAAGAGCAAGCCTCTCCCCTCCCTTATATTGTATGTATTCTATCTGCCCCAGGGCGAGTGCAGCACTCGCATTCATAATCCCAGTATTCGACCATGGATCAACCGCAAACTAGAAGCCAGCCCCATACCTGCATGAAGCTTTGAGGGAACATTGAGACACAAATGGTGACATGTACATTGCTGCTGCTGCTGCATGAAGTCCCTGAGCAGCAAATGAGGCATGGAGCTACAGTTGCCCCACCAAAGAAAAAATAAAGCCAGTATGGTGGCACATACCTGAAATCCAGGCACTATGATGGCTAATATAGTACAGGAAGCTCATAAGCTTGCATTTTATGTGGGCAACTTAGTGATTTAGTAAGAACCTGTATAAATTAAAAATGTTTTAAAAAGTGGTGGGATATAGGTCAGTATGAAGGCCAATAACACCACAAGAAATAAAGATGAAAAATTCTTGTGACACTTGATAAAATGGTGAGAAAGACCTAATCAAGGACTGTCAAGATAGGTGTCAATATTCTTGTAGTAGGCAAGAGAGACAAAGAGGCTCCAATCGCAGTATAACAAGCACAAGTAGGGGTTTATAGTGAGCCCATATAGGGTAATGTTAATGGGTATTAGTGGATGAAAAGTGACTAAAAGGAGGTATCGAGGTTAGGGAGATTCTTGCTCAAGGCAGGCTAAGAAATTATACATGAAAGGTGGGGACTGAGGAATTTGAACACATATTTAGGATAAGAGATTCTTTAAATCAACTTAGTTGGACCCTTGCTAGGGCAGGACCAAGGTAGCAGCTGACTGGAAAGGAAAGCTTAGACTGTGTCTGCCTTTCCTAGTGCTATAGTAGGGGTAAGCATGTAGGCACTGAAAATGAACCCATGTGAGGGGCACACCAGTCAGTGAAGTACACCGTGAATTCCAGAGGATGTTTCATTACTAGTGTGGATGCCTGTGGGTGGGCAGGAAGGATCAGCAGCTCTGAGAGATGGGACCTTTATTTTTATTTTTAAAGAATACAAAATAGTAATAGAAAAGAACCATTAGAAACAATACAAGATTTCGCTAGACAAAGTAATAGGAATTCAACAGTGGTTGAATATTACATGATGCCATCTTCAAAATAGTTGTTCAGATCATCAGATATAAACATGTAAGATTCGTTTAAAGAAAAAACAAAACAATAGCAAAGAAGTTATAAGAAAGTCAAAAAGGAAATAAAATCAGCGTAAAAGAAAAAAATGTTTTAATTGCTCCTTTCAAAAGACCAGCAGAAATCGACAATACAATTTTCCAAACTGTTCTGCATGTACACCAAAATATATTTTTTTCCCTCTTTTATTTGTCCATTTTACCTTCTCATTGAACAGTTTCTTTCCCTTTTACAGTATCTGTTATACCTCTTACATTTTAATTATTCTTTCAGGTTCTCACTAGCAAGATAATAAAGTATTTGCACATGTGTGTGATTTATTTTATTTACAGATACAGTCTCTAGGTGCATCCATTTATCTACAAAAGCCTTGAATTTTTCTTTTTTATACCTGATTAATTCTCCATTGTGTAAAAATATTGTATCTTTTTTATCCATTCCTCAGTTGATGGGCATTTGAATTATTTCCAAGATTTAGCTATGACATTTCACTGCTATAAACACTGGTGCAGAAATATCACTATGACATGTTTTCAATTCTTTTGGAGAAATATCCATGGAAGGAATAGCTGTGATGAATGGCTCCTCCAGTCCTAGCTTTTTGAGGGATCGCCATACTGATTTCCATAATGGTTGTACCAGCCTGCACTCCCACCAGTAGTAGAGAAGGGTTCCTTTTTCCTCATAGCCTCTCTAGCATTTCTAATTGGTTGACTTCTTGATGAGAGCTATTCTCTCTGGCAAAAGATGGATTCTCAGCATTTTTTAAATTCATATCTCTTGAATGACCAATGATATTGAACACTTTTTTTCACATATTTATTTGCCATTTGTATCTCTTCATTTGTGAAGTGTATGTTCACTTCAGATGCCTATTTTTGGATTAGGTCTTTGAATTTGGAGGTCTGATTTTTAAAAAAAAATTCTATATGTTCTGCATAGGAGTCCTTTGACTGAAGGATAGTCTATTATTGTTTGCTACTTTGTGGGTTTTCTTTTTACTCTGTTGATGATTTTTTGACATGTAGGAACTTTTCAAAAATATGAGATCCAAATTTTTGATTCCTTCTTTAAAAATTTGTTTTAATTTCTGTATTTGGTACAGGATCGTACTATGCAGCTCAGACTCATAGTGACCCTGTGGTTTCGGTCTCCCCATTGCTGGATTTACAAGTATGCACCACCATACCTGGTTTCTGTAGCATGCACGGTGCACCCAGGGTCATGAGCCAACATGGCATGTGGTACCAGGGATCAAACATGGGTCCTTGCACTTGCCATGTAGTCACTTAGAACACTAAGCTACTTCTTGAGCCTATTTATTGATTCTGTGAAGAATTTTCCATGCAGTTTGATTTTTGTTCATGAACTCTTTACTTAATTGTATGTCCTTAAGGTTTTTACTTACTTTCTCTTCCAGAATATGTAGTGTTTCAGTTTTAATATTTAGATCTTTGATCCATTTTTACTGTAGATGTGCATGGTGATAGGCATGGGTCTGTTCTAAGCCTGTGGAAAGCCAGTTTTTCCAGCACCATCTATTAAAGAACCTTTCTTTTTTTATTTTACTTATTTATTTTATTAAGATTTCATTTTTAAAAATTAATTTTATTGAGAAAAAAATTATAGTGAGATAATTTCAAAACAGGTTGGTAGGAGAGTTACAACAATTAATACATTGCATGTTGTTGTCTTTGTAGTAATCATTCATAGCACAGGATGCAGACATGATATACTGTTCAAATACTATTAGTATAAATCTATCTGCTCATTGAATAAGAGAAAGTAGCTATATATCTATCCTAAATATTTTGTATATACACATACAAAATGGTCCTTCATTTATATCTGCTTTTTTTTGTTTAGTTTTGTCAGAGATCGGTATTCCATTGCCATTTAAATATTGTAGGTGTATGAATTCAGCAAAATATTCCAATATAGTCCAGTAGTCCACAATAGTAGTGGGTTATCCACAGGACTGGCAATATCCAAAGCTGTTAACTTGAGCATTCCACAGCTTTTAAGAATGATTTCTCTAGGTCTGGGAGGTATGTTGGTGGCAGTATGATAGGGATTACATTAAATCTGTACAATAATTTTGGGAGTATGGCTATCTTCACAATATTGCTTCTTCCTGTCCATAAGTAGGGAATATCTTTCCATTTTCTGAAATCCTCTACAATCTCTTTTTTTTTCAAGAGTACTGTAATTTCCTTGAAAAGACCCTTGACTTCTTTAGATGAATTCCAGGGTATTTCATTTTCCGCAGCGCTATTGTAAAACGTATAGTTTCTCTAATTTCCCTCTCAGTGTGTTTGTTCTCTGTGTAAAGGAATGCTATTGACTTTTGGATATTGACTTTGTAATTTGCTATACTACTGAATTTGTGTATCAATTCTAGTAGCTTATTGGTGGAGTTTCTTGCATCTTGCATCATACCATCTGCAAATAATGATAATTTAACTTCTTTACCTGTTCTTATTCTTTTTATTTCTATCTCTTGTCTAATGGCACTAGCTAATGATTCCAGAACTATATTAAATAGGAGGGGTGATAGAGGACATCCTTGTCTTTTACCAGGTCTGAGAGTAAAAGATTTCAGTATTTTCCCATTTGGAATTATATTAGCTGTTGGCTTGTCAAAGATGGCTTTTATCAGATTGAGGTAGAAGCCATCTATTCCAGTATTCTGGAGGACTTTGAACATGAATGAGTATTGGACTTCGTTAAAAGCTTTTTCTGCATCAATTGAGAGGATCATGCAGTTTTTAGATTTAGCTCTATTGATATAGTGTATTACATTTATAGATTTGTATTGAACCATCCTTGCATCCCTGGGATGAATCCTACCTGGTTATGGTGTACAGTCTTCTTGATGATTTGCTGTATTCTATTTACTATGATTTTATTGAGCATTTTTCATCTACATTTAGGAGGGAGATTGCCCTGTCATTCTCTTTTTTAGTTGCATCTTTCCCTGGTTTTGGTATCAGTGTAATACTTGCCTCCAGGAATGATTTTGGGAGAATTGCTCCCTTTTCAATTTCATTGAAGAATTTGAGGCACATAGAGATTATATCTTCTGTAAATTTCTTGTAGAATTCAGCTGTGAATCCATAAGGACCTGGACTTTTCTTTGTCAATAGGTTTTTTATTACATTTTGTGTTTCATTTGCTGTTACTCAGTTATTCAGAGTTGTCATATCTCCTTGATTCATTTTTGTAATTTGTACCTTTCTAAGAATCTGTCAATTTCTTCTGTTCTATGAGGGTAAAGATTCTCAAAGTAGCTATTGACAATCTTCTGAATTTTCACTGAGTCTGTGGTAGTTACATCCTTTTCATTCCTTATTGCTTATATTTGAATTTTTTCTTTCCTCTTTTTGATGAAATTAGCTAGGGGCTTATCAATTTTCTTTGATCTTTCAAAGAACCAGCTTTTTGGTTTGTTAATTCTTTGAACTGTTTTCTTCATCTCAATTGAATTAATTTCTACTCTAATCTTTATGATTTCTTCCCATTTGGGGGCTGTGGGTTTGGTTTGTTCTTCTTTTCTAGATGTTGGAGGTGCAGCTAAGTTATTGTGTTTATTTGTTCCCATTCTTTTTTCCTAATGTGTGAGTTCACAGCTACAATTTTCCCAGAGAACTGCTTTCTTCTCATCCCATAGATTCTGATAAGTTGTGCTTGTAGATATTGGTAAATTTCTTGTTTAATTTCATATGTGACCCATTGGTTACTGAATAGGGTGTTGTTTAATTTTCATATATATGTATTTTTTTTTTCTGTTTTCTTCTTTTGTTTATTTCTGGTTTCATTGCACTGTCATCAGATAGTATTCATGGGATAGTTTCTGATTTCTTGCGTGTACTTAAACATGACCTGTGGACCAGTATGTGGTGTATTTTAGAAAGTGACCCAGGTGCAGTTGAAAAAAAAAGTATATTCAGCTGTTTTTGGGTGGAACACTCAACCAAGTCCATTTATTCCAAACTCTGGTTTGGTTCTGCTACTTCTGTGCTGATTTTTTGTCTGCTTAACCTATCTGCTTGGGATACAGGGGTGTTAAGGTCTCCTGTTAAGATTGTAGTATTTGATATTAGATTTTTCATGTCCATTAAGATTTGTCTTATGTAGTTGGGTGCTCTATGTTTGGTGTGTAAATATTTGTGAGTGTTACCTCTTCCTGTTGAATTTTTCCCCTAACCAGTATATAGTGGCCTTCTTTATTTCATTTGATCAGTCTTCGTTTGAAGTTGAGACTGAGAACAGGACTGCTACCCATGCTTTTCAAATGCTGGGCATGTAGTATTTGACTTTTCAGCCTATTAGTTTCTTTGTGAGTTAAGTGTGTTTCTTGTATACACCATATTGTTGGATTTTGTTTCCTAATCCACTGTGCCTGTCTGTTTCTTTCAGTTGATGAATTGGGTCCATTTACATTTATGGTTATAACTGAGATGTATTGATTTACGATCAACATGTTACAATCGACATGTTATTTACCTGTTGTTGTTTACCTGTTTTTCTCCTGTGTTTAATTGTTTGCCTTATTTAATGGATTCCTTCTATACTCATTCATGGAATTCTCATCATTTTGGTCCTTCTCTAGAATAACTTCTAGTAGTCTGTGTAGGGTTGGCTTTGTCATCATAAAATTCTTTAGTTCTTTGTCATGGATATATTTCACTTCTCCATCAAACTTGAGAGTTTTTCAGAGTATAGTAGTCTGGGCTGGAATTTGTTTTCATAGAGGACTTGAAGTACTCTGCTCCATGTTCTTTTTGCCTTATGATTTGTGAAGAGAAGTTGGGTATTATTCTGATGGGTTTTCCTTTAAATGTGATCTATTTCTTTTCTCTAGTGGCTTTCAGTATATTGTTCTTTTGCTCAATTTCTGGGATCTTGACTATTATATGTCTTGGTGTATTTTTAATTGGGTTGGTGTATTTTTAATTAGGTTGAAGTTTTTTTGGAGTTCTGTATGTTTTGGTTAACTGAATGTCAGATTGTTTTCTCATATTAGGAAGTTTTATGCTATGTTCTGCCCATGTTCTTTTTACATCATTTGTTTTGACTCCTTCTTTCTCATTGATGCCTATTAGTCTCACGTTGTTCATCTCTGCAATGTCTTGCAGGTCATGAATTACTTTTTCCTGCATTCTAGTTGTTTTAAGAGATCTTTTCTTTTCAATAGGTGCAACATCTTCAAGATCTGAAATTCTTATCTTTACTTTCAGTCACATGGTTTTGCAAGCCTGTGATTGAAATTTTAAGTTCCTCTATAGCTCTTTGACTCTCCTTCATGTGATCTGTTTCCTGTATTGGTTATTCAAGGAATCTGTGGCTTTTCTAATCTCTGTTTTGTTTTTTTTTTGTTGTTGTTGTTTTTTGTTTTTTTTTTTTTATCAGTGTCTTTTTGTGAAGTAGCTATTAATTCTTTTACTTCAGAGATTAGTTTTGTTCTGATTTCCTCTTTATGTTTCTGCATTTGATTCTTTACTTCAGACACTATTAATTCAGAGATATCTTTTTTATTTCAGAGATTAATTCTGATCTGAGTTCCTCTATACCTTTCTGCTGATATTTCTTTACTTAAGGCAGTATTAATTCAGACATTGCAGCTGAGCTAGTGTCTTCTGCACTTGTTCTGGGTGGGCTCGGGCCCTGAGATTGCATTTTGTTCCTTCTCTCTGTCTTTTGTGTAGCACTGTCCTCTGACTTTTGGTGTAGATCTTTAGTGTAGTTATACCCTTAGCACCTAGTAAAATTAGGGTGCAAATCTATTAAATTTGAGTTCATCCACTTGTGCATGGCTTGGGTCTGGCTACTGTGCAGCTCCTTCCTGCTGAATCCCTAGGAGCTGAACCTGTTGTACCCCTCTGGCAAAATGTTCTGCTCCTGCATTAGCTGCGTGGTTTTGGCCCCTAGTCTCACTTCAGGGACTTCAGCTGCAGAATTTCACCCCAGACCTGTATGCCAGGCGTGGGCTGGGGCCTGGAGGGACCAGGTGGCGCAGGTGATAACAGAAGCTCTCCCACACACTCGCAAGGCCTCGGCTTGGCAGGTCTGGAGGGGTCCGGACAGTGCTGTGCAAGTGGAAGTTCTCACTTAGAAGGTGGGCTTGGGCTGGTTCCGGAGGGATGCAGGGGACCAGAGAGTGCAGCTAATGGTTTCATTCTCATGATGGGCCTGGGCTTGTTCATGAGAGAACTTTTGGCACAAGGGAGTGCAGAAGCTCTCTCACACACTAGCAGAGACTGGGTGTGGTGGCATGCACCTGCAATCCCATCTCTTGGACAGGTCTAGAGGGACCTGAAAGGGAGACAGAAGTGGAACTTCTCACAAGGTGGGCTTGAGCTGGCTCTGGAGAGGTGGAAGGGACCCATGAGGGTAATGAAAGTCTCAGTTATGCAGTGGGCCTGAGCTTGGTCCAGAGAGGGCCTGGGGGCACAAGGGAGTGGGCAAAGGGAAGTACAGAAGCTCTCCCACACTCTCTCAGGTTGTGGGCTTGGGCAGGTCTTTAGGCTATCTCTCTTTCAGTGAACGTTTGGCCCCTTTGTCTAAGATTTGATGACTGAGTGTTCTTATAGTTGTGTTCATTTCTTCTAATCTGTTCCATTAATCCTTGTGTCTGTTGTTTTGCCAGTGCCATGGTGATTTTATCATAGTAGCTTTGTAGTATAATTTCAAGTCAATGATTGTGGTGACTCCTCCTGTCCCTTTGTTACCCAGGATTGCTCTTGCTATTCTAGATCTCTTCTGGTTCCAGATGAATTTTAGGAATGTTTTTCCTAGGTCTGTAAGGTATATTAATAACATTTTAAACGGGAATTCTGGGATTATGTCAATTTCACAATGTTGGTTCTTTCTGTCCTGGAGCAAGGAATATGTTTCTGTTTTCTGAAATCTTCTTTGATCTCCTTTTTCAGAGTGATAATTGGTTTTTACAATATAAATCTTTTACTTCCTCTGTGTTATTGATTCCTAAGTGTTTCATTTTTTGAGTATGAATATGGCTGTGAAATGTGTGGTTTCCATAACTTTTCTCTAGGTACATTCGTTGCTTGTGTATATAAATGTTATTGATTTTTGCACCAAGCAAATAGCTCAGGAGATTAAAGCAAACAGGTGCAGGGGCAAGGGGTTTGATCCCTAGGTGTACATTTCTGGCCTCACTCCCTGGGCACACTGACTGTGCAATTGAGACTGGGTGTGGTGGCATGCACCTATAATCCCATCTCTTGGGATGCTCTAAACAGCCAGAGAACTAGTAGCCCAATCTAATAATGAGACCCTGAACACCTTTGTAGACCCTTTCCTGAAATCCTCCCCACCCCAAAAAAAAAGAAGAAACACTATTGCTATTGATTTTTGAGTGTTGACTTTGTATCCTGCTATGCTACTGAATTTGATTATTAAATTGACAAGTCTCTTAGTGGAGTTTTTGTGCATCTTCTATGTACAGCATTATGACATCTGTAAATAATGATAATTTCACTTCTTCATTTTCAATCACTCCATTAATTTCTTTCTCTCATCTAGTTGCTCAGGCTAATGTTTCCAGAACTGTATTGAACAGGAGTGGTGATAGTGCAAATCCTTGTCTTTTTCCTGATTTTAAAGTGTGGGTTTTCAAGTTTTTTCCATTAAGTACAGTGTTGGCTGTTGATTTGTCATAGATGGCTTTTAGCAGGTTAAAGTAAGGACCCTCTATCTTATTTTCTGTCGTGTTTTTGAATGAGTGTTGGACTTTATCAAAAGCTTTTCTGCATCTATTGAGATGATCCTGTGATTTTTTTTTATTGTCTTTGGCTCTTTTGGATTTTGTTGACGTGTGGTGTATTACATTTATGGATTTTTTTTTTTTTTTTTTTTTTTTTTTGGG
>PVKA01012582.1:0-57393 GCA_004027165.1 Ctenomys sociabilis | reverse complement strand
GGAGGGGAGAGGAGGGGAGAGGAGAAGAGAGGAGAGGAGAGGAGAGGAGCGGGGAGAGGCACAAAAAAATAGAAGAGATGGATTAGAAGCAGGGAAAAGTTCAACATAATACTTCTTCAAATTTCATATCCTAATGTTTTGAAGTAGTTCAATATCTACACTAATTTGTTTTCTTTATACCACTAGATCATTTTAGTTCATTAAAAAGAAAGTTTTGTGTTATGTTTTTCCTTCTTTTCTTGATTCTGTCTTGTACTCTGAGTAACTTCTTTGAAGATAATGATATACACTCGTTAACTATTGTTATTTTATTAATTTGTTATGCAGTTTTGTTTCATTTTGGAACTCTCATGCACTGCTGGTACTGATGCAAAATAATAGTTGTTTAGAAAATGTTTTACATTTTTTCTAAGCTAAATACATAGTCATCATGTGATCTATCAATTTTGCATATATATACATACATATATATATATATATATATATATATATATATATATATCCACACAAAATATTTATAGCAAAATTATCAAAAGTATCCAGAAAATGGAAATCTAGATGTTCATCAACAGGCATCTCCGATGGATGCCCCACATGAAGGATCATAGCAAGGGGTCATCCTCCATGGTGAATGCACGAATAAGTTACGCATATCCGCATGGTAGAACTGGAATGTATCATGCTAAGTGAGGAAAAAATAATAATAGAAGGCCACACATGATAAGATTCTCTGCATATAAAATGTGCTGAACATGGAAATATACAGACTCAGAAAGTAGACTCATGTTTTTCTCTATCTGAGACAAAGGTGGGATTAAAAGGAGTGAAAAATGAGCACTAACCTATGTGAGACTCTTTTTGAGGGGATAACATATGCTGAAATTAGTGAGGATGAATATAATAAAAACATTTGACTTTCTACATGAAATAGAAAATTTCATGGTATGAAACAGAGACCAAGAGAACTTTTGGAACTAAAGAAAAAAAAAAAAAACTACGAAAGAAAGAAAGCTGAAAGAATATGAAGCAAATAGGCACAGAAAGATAACAAACCTGAGCACAAAAATGAAGAACTATAAATTGTTAATGCCTGTATATAGAGATAATAAATAACTTCTGTGACATAGAAATGTAATTATGATAAAACTCTTTTTCGCTACTATGATGACAACAATATGCAATGTATTAATTATTGTAACCATCCTACTAACCTGTTTTGAAACTTTCATTACTATTTTATCTTTTTCTCATTAAAATGAATAAAAATTAAAAAAACACTCTTTTACATTTATTTTGTCAAATATATAAAAATTTAGAAGTGCTCTATTTATAGCATTGGAAGTACATATTAGACAAAACATTTTGAAATTTACTTTGAGTAGATAGATTAGGTATACAATGATATAGATATAATAATATCTCATTTCAAAACATATGTACATGGTGACCTGGCAATTCTGATTTTAGACACTTACCCTAAATATCTTCAAGCAAGCAATTTTCAAAAATAGGATATGCACTATTTTTGGTGTCACAAAAATTCAATTTAAAGATGTAAATCTATAGAGTTTAAATTCACAATATTTATTCATATACTTAAATAGAATAATGACAGACTGAGTGTGGTGGAGCATGCCTATAATCTTAATGCTTGGGAGGCTCAAAACAGAAAGATCACAATGAGTCTGATCTGTATAGCAAGACCCTATACACCCTGTACTAATACACACACACACACACACACACACACACATATAATATATATATATATTATATGTATGTATAAAAACTGTATGTATATACTATGAATTCATTATATATAAAAGAAGGTGTAAAATATGACATGATTGAAGCAGAGAAAACAAATTGCAGTAGAAGAGCACAGGTATATTTTGAAAGACAAAATGAATAAATTATATGTGAATGTATAATTTCTATGTATAGAAAGTGCTTGAGATATGTACATGTATTAATGGAAAAAGTGAGATTTTTGGATTATATATATATATATATATATATATATATATATATATATATATATGGTTTTGGAATCACCTTGAAACATAAGTGATCTTCCATCGTTTTGTCTATGAGGTCTGCAAAGTGGTTTTGTTTATATTCTTAATACCTCTACTTCTTGATCTTGCAATTTGTGTTCAATAATATCAAAGAGGAAAGGTAGTCCCATAGTTATATGGACAATTGAGGGTCCTTTGTCTTTCTGCTCTCCCATGAGAGCAAGTTTGAACCTCAAGTTCATGATTTAATTTAAGGTTGAGACTGGAACTCTAGGTTTTTCATAACATTTCAGTCTTTTCTTTAAAATGCATTCATTTGGAATTGAGTATTAATAACCATTATCATAAGAAAATTATAATTGGGTTATTTCTATTATAATTAAATTATCAGGGTTAAACTTACATTATTGCTAATCTTCTATACTACTGCTTTGTCATTTCTGACCTAAGTATTTTATTTTATTTCAGTTTTTTTTTTTTTTGTGTGTGTGTGTGTGTTTAGGGCAGGGTGTACAGGGTGTACAGGGTCTCACTGCATAAATTGGACTTATAGTGATCCTCCTGTTTATAGTCTCCCAAGTGCTGGGATTACAGGTGCAAGCCACCATGCCCAATCTTAATTGCCGCCACAGTATTAGGGAGCCCAGGGGGTGAGGCCAGCACAATAGGCCCATGGATCGAACTCAGGCCCGGGGATCAAAATCCCAGCCCCTGGATCTGCCTAAGAGGCGCTTTAATTCACTGTGCTATTTGGCCGGCCCTAAAATTTGAGAAGGTTTTTTTTTTTGGCTACTTCAGGCTGCCTTAAGGACAAGTCTGATGCAGTTTCTGGAGCTGGGAATCGAACTGTGGTCCATTGCACCTGACTGTGTTTGCCCAAGAGATGCTTTAAACAACTGAGCTGTCTGGCAAGACCACTGACTTTCGTATTTTAGTGAAGAAAAATAAATAACAAGATAAAAAAAAGCAACATAAAACGATAAAAGTGGTACAGTGTTTCGAAACAAGAATAGGAAGTAACAATCACTGCTATAAAACAAAAACAGAAAGACAATTTTTGAAGAGGGCTTACTACCTCAAATGAAATCCATATATTTTTCTGTTGTTCAACAGTACAAGTGTTCTATTGGTTCCCTCAAGATTACTATTCATGAAACACACTTGTCTTCCTAATTATCTTTCTGTTCACATCTAAAATGAGAATGTCCTGCAGCAGAACATGGAGGTTTGACAGTTGATTTCACCATCTCTGATATTCACAACTGGCAGGGTTATGAAGTGACCATCTTTCATAATTTCTTTTGAATCCATTCTCGTAATGTCAATCATAAGGAATGAACTTTGTGTATTGTGTGGACATACTAGGCAATTCTATATGACTGAGGTTCGCCCCTCACTCTATACTAACAACACTAATCGTAACACTCTGCAATGATGTCAGCTAAAGGCAAGACTCATGACAATCCATGACAGCAGGGAAAGCCCTGGCCATTTTAGAGCAGAACTTGAAGCAGCCATTTGCAAAGATGAAAGGTCAAATTGATTACCAGGCAATCATTTTCCTACACTTGCTCATCTTATGAGTTCCTTCTGTTTTTGAGTTCCACGTAACATATTAACCTTAATGCTAAGAGCTTTTGTATTTTAGGGAAAGGTCTACAAGCGTGTTTAGGGTCTCACTACTAGATTGGACTTATAATGATCTGCTTGTTTGCAGCCTCCCAAGAGCTGGGATTATAGGCATGCTCCACCAAGGCCAGTCTCAATCACTGCCTCGGCATGTCCCGGGGGCATGACCAGCACAGCAGGCCCAGGGATGTAATCTTTGGCCCCTGTACCTGCTCACAGGTGCTTTAATCCACTGAGCTATTTGCCAGCCCAATGCTGAGAGCTTTTGCAGTTCACTCTTCTGTCTACTGTGGTGTTGTTTCTATGAAAGTAGATACATCACTCTCCAAACAACATAAGGACTTAAGGGTGTATTAAAAGAAAGATATCTTTGGAAAGATAACTCTAAATAGAATTATTCCTTAGAATAAGGACAAGTTATACCTAAGGAAAGTGACAGATGACTGCACACCTGCCAGGGTGACATGGATTGGATGACATGTGAGACTCATAGCATCTTTTCTTGTGAAAATTCCTGGGCTTTCACAAGTCTCCTCCATGCCCAAATGAAAGCAAATTTTATATAAATACTAAATTTGTGTCCTGTTTACAAGTAAGCTCTAACACTATTTTATTTTATCCGTAAACTAGTATAATTTGTTATTCAGGTAAAGTTTTCATGGACACAGAAAAAAGTGAGGAAAAATGGGAGATGAAAACAACAAGAACAAAAAAGAGCTCACTTTTACTGAATGAAATCTCTCTTGAGGAACACTGTGTTAATGCCAACAACAAAATTAGGTGGAAACTAAAGCTACATGTGCTTAAATACCAACTATTCAAAGTTACATGGAACTATATTATGAACATATCCTTCTTAATATTCTCTAAAACACAATTTAGTTTTGAAATTATGTCCTTCAAATTGTCCTTCTTAGACCCTGTCTGGGATTGCTGTCCATCTCTCACTAGAACATTTCCACAGTATCCCACACTTCTCTTGTACTATTCCTATATATGAAAGCATTCACGTAATGGCCTTGGCTGATCTAGGCCCTTAAAATAGTAATGTCTTTTTACCTGGTGGTCTTTAGCATGATTTTGGGTTTATCAGTAGTATTCAATAAACACCAAATAAACAAATGAGGAAGTAAATAAGGAAAGTAACAAAAGGATAAATAAAACAAGGTCTTTATGTGAAAGAAGTAACCACACTAGATAGATGTCTTCAGGGAAAGATAGGAGAATTTCTAAATCACATAATATTTCAGGTATGTGGTCACCTGCTGTAGTTTCTAGGTGGAGGCATGGATTTCAACTGTTCTTCCTGGACTGGCCTGATTTTGTGCTGCACTTAAGATTCATCATATTATTGCACAGTTCTATTTGAAAGGTTGATGAGATCTTATAATTAAATAGGGTTGAAAATCTTTTAAGAAGCACAATTTAAATACTTCATTATTTCCTAACTTCCATATTCCGCCTGAAGTTGATCACAAACTCACCAAGTTTGAGTTTCCCCAATTCATTTTTACTTTTTATTTATTTATGTTGCTTGGGAGAATGAGTTGTACTTTACTGTTAGTAATGATTAATCTTTGCATTACTAAATTTGGATTGTTTAGAATGAAGATATTAGAAACTCACAAGTTGGTTGGTAACTATTACTGATACATGCTTAACAAAGCAATTTCTCTCTACTTTTGAATTATTTTATATAAAATAAGAATATGAAACTTATGTTTAAATACTAGGTACATTTGTGTATGCATATTAACAGTAAATATTTTTAAAAAGTATTGCTAGTCTTATTAATAATCTCTTAGTTTTCTATCTCTTTCCTAGCCTTGCTTCTATAATAAACATGCATTACTTAGCATAATATTGGGTTTATCTCTAAAAGGTATTATAATGATATCTAATATTCATTGAACACCTATCATCTGGTGGCTATTCTGGTGATACCATTACATGGATTGTCTTGCTTAATGCTCACCACAGCTTCATGACGTGGGCATTGTTCCTATTTTCTAATCATATTTGGAACATCATCCCCCCCCCCCCACTAAGTGGGACTTTCAGGACTTTGACCACAAGCCTCAACAGCTTTATAACCCACTTCCAAGTTTTAAAAATCAATTTTGAATGGAACTGTTTTCAGTGGATTGCAGACAGAGTAATGTAGACAAAATACAGTGTAGGAGATAAAGAGAGGAGGAGAGACAGCAAGCCGAACAGGAAAACAATGACTGAGACATATAAGCTGTGAGAGGTGTCCTCTTGGAATGTTAAGGACTCTCCAGTCTTTGTAATATTTCAAAGATTTTAGTTTAGTGGATATTACATGTGCCTACCAATCTATGTTTTTAGCTTTCTCATTTAATTGTGCTGCTTTATATTAAATCTATATGCACAATTGTGTCTAGTTTTACATTTGTTGTTCATGTTTATCATAATTATGTTTCTAAGGCTTTTTTTTGTTTTAGTACAGCTGAGGAGTTTTACATATTTGACTTAAAACATGTAAAATTAAGTATTTTAAAAAATTCTCAGGTCTTCTTTGCAAATATGTGGTAGATACCTAGAAGTTCCAGAGTAGGTGCTGGGTTTGGGATGAAAAAAAGAACAGTATAGACAATAATGCTCTAGCAGAATATTCTGTTGGTCTTAACAACTAAAAGAGAAACATGAACACTTCCATTAGAAAGAGATCTGTGAGTATATCTTAAAGTTGCATCCACTTATATATGAAGGCTTTGAGTTTATTTTTCTTTATAGTTGAGTTGAATTCAAGTACCTACAATCCTTACACTGGCCTCAAGTATGTAAAGGTCCTTTAAAGATTTCTCCACATAGCTTCTCTAAATGTAGAACACCCATCTTTAACAAAAAAAAAAAAAAAAAGAGGGACATAAATAAAGGACCATTTTGAGTGAAAAATATATATTAGTATACATAAGATAGGATAGATATACAGCTACTTCCTCTTAGTTCAATGAGAAGAGAGATTTGCACTCATGCTGTTCAGAGAAGGTATCATGTCTGCATCTTGTCCTCTGAATAACTACCATGAAGACAACAATATGCAATGTATTAATTATTGTAACTGTCGTACTAACCTTTTAGAAAACTGTTTCATTGCTATTTTGTCTTTTCTGTCATTAAAATGAATAAAAGTTTAAAAAATTGGTAATATACCAACCATTGTTAAACACCTATTCTTGTTTGGAAAATCTGTAACATATGTAATGTTTTATGTTACCCCATTTCTATCTTTGTTTCTGATTTTTATACTTTTGTTTTTTACTTTTCAAAATAAAATAAAATTAATTTAAAAAAGAGAAATAGATCTGTGTCTTTCTAATCAATGGCTTAAGTGAACAAACACATGCATGATGGGGTATCTGTGGAGTGAGCACAGCATAACATTAGTGTGTTTGTATGTGTCCCCGCTGAAGAAGCCCAGATGTGCCACCACTGAAGGAAGCAGAAATGGATATCTGAAATGGAAACTTGAAAATTAAAAAAGGCTGATGTGTGCATTGGTGACATGTACTTAGAGGTCCATGAGAAAATCATTTTGGTTGCACAGATGTACTATATAGACAAATGGCTTGCTGAATAATTATTCTCTTCCATTTCATAATGGATGTAGGTGCCACATCTCAGCCATTCTAGATTTTATTCTGGCCAGCAAAGTGCATGCACGCAGGTTGTGCCACAGAATTGTGGAGGGGGCCTGGGTGTTTTCTGGTGAGTTAAGTATGAAAGGTGGTCCACATTTTTTTTCACAGCAGTAAGTGAATTGATAAAAATGAAAAATCAAGGCTGTGAAATGATGCGTAATGAATGAATGAATGAATGAATGAATGAATGGTCAGAGGCTAAACATTGATTAGAAAAGCTATACATAATTATTCTGGAAAAGACAATAAAAATGAGGAGCATAGCAATGATTTCAAATTTAAGTATCAGTGAAAGAGAAATTTTAGTATTGGATGAAAAATGCAACCAAGATAAAAAGGTGTAATACACAGGAAGGCAGACGTTGCTTGCTTATTAAGAAGGCTTTCAATTACCATTTTCTAAGACTGAAGTAGCCTGTTGAAGGAACTGAGGAATGTTGTTCAGTGGTTTCTGTGGAAGCACAGACTCTTTGGCCATGTATACTTATGCTAGTGGGAGGATGGGTAAATTACTTGGAAGTTTGTTTTGGCATCTGATCTCTGCAATCTTTTTAATTATAAGACTCAAAACATGAAAGACTAATGGTTTGTGATGGCCCAAAAGCAATATGTAATACGACTTACATTTTTCAGGACTCCTTACACTGGGACAGAGGTAGTGTTAACGGATACTGTGGGAAACGGAGTCCTATAGGTTACATCAAAAGACAGAAGAACAAACAGGAATGGCAATACATCCAAAATTTGTATTGAGCAGACTAATTATGACCCTAAACATACATATGTCTTTTGTATATTTAAAGTATTTTTCAAGTTCTTTTCAAAGAGCATTCTTTATTTGAATTTATTCATAAAATTCAGGTATATACAATGAATACATTCATCATAGGGAATTTGTACCTGTACAAGATATACCTCAATTTGTCCCTTTTTATTCCATAAGGAAAAGTCTTTGAAGGAACACATCCTTAACTTTCACCAGCTGGTAGGTGCAAGCATCATATCATGGAAGGCCATTTACAAACTGGTCCTTTCAATATTTCCATTCTCATCTCCTGAAAATCTGAAGACTACTTGAGATTTAATATTGTAATGCACATAAAGTTGTTTTAAAAGCTTCGCAGTTAATTTATCTGGTCCCCAAATTACATTCTTTCACTTTTACTTTTATTTCCCTCAATCATTTTTGATCTTAGATCCTTGATGATAGTGATTCTTCTAAATCTCCTTCCTGTAACTACTCAACCTTATTGTTTGGGTATAATTAAGTTTCCAGGTTGCTTAGGAAACTAAACCTACGAAGCAGCTGCCAAGGCTTTACAATAAGGTCCCATTCTAATTCAGCTTCTATGTCATAGGTTAAATAGATGATATATATTATTTCAGAGAAAATATGTTTATAAGCAATATAATTGATTCAGAAATGTATTTTGAAGTGTAATAGTACAGGAAACAGTTTTTTTTTTTCTGAGAGTTATTGGAGGAAAAGAAGGCTGTATTGCTGTTAGAACTACATATTCCAGGAGATAACAAGCCATTGTATCAGACGCAGGCAGCATTAGGGACCTGGCTGTGAAAGAAACAGGAGCTGTGTTTGCAGGATTGCCAGAACCTTGAGACAGGCAAATGAAAACCACCTGCCAGAGCAATGATACACAGAAGCCTTCCTCAGGCCAGGCAGCCAGAGTCAATTGTTCTGAGAAAATGAAGGAAAGGAAAGAGCTCAGTGTAGCAGGAATTAAAATGGTTCAAGAGATGACCAGCACAAGAATATCAGCTTTAGCTGTGGGCTTAGCAGAGTTGTCAGGCTTTCATGGAAACTTTGAATGTTTTATATCTTAATTCAAAATATTTATTAAAAGTATGCATTCTATCAACTGGCCAATGTTACATTATTTCTTATCAAGTATTTTCATATCATTGACTATCATTTGTGCCATTTTTGTATAAATATGTTAATGTATTCAACAAACATGTGGCTTTTGAACACTAAAGATGTAACGGTCATCAGGTTCAGAGTGATACAATGAAATCAAGTCTGAGGCAATGTGCTTCAGAACAAAGGGTAAATTCCACAAGATGTGTATGCTGTGTTATAGAGATTTGATATATTAATAAGATAACAAGGCATTATATAAGTATTAAAATAACATAAATAATTTATTTCTGTTGCATATAATTTTTTTTCTAAACACTGGGTTAGAATTGGAAAAGCCAAATAAAAACATTTTTTTTCTTCTGGTTAAATAAAGACATGAAAGGCCTAACAGAAAGACTGGTGTGGACACAAGAGAACTTTTACCTAGTGGTAAGACACTGAAGATTAGCAACAGTAGAAATGCAGAGAAACAGGCATATTTGGGTGAAAATTTGGAGGCACATTTGGCAGGATTTGGTGTTTATGTGTTGACATTGAATGAGAAAGAGATAGATGCTCAAGCTAAGAATCTGACACATGTAACTGGTATGGTGTTAGCACTGTCTTTTGAGATAGCAAAGCATCAGAGAGAAAACAGACTATGGAAAACTTATTGAGCACCAGGTGGGACACATATGTGCTTTAGATACTGGAAATACAGTGAAGAACAATCAAGATAAGGATGTTGACCCAAAGTAATTTATATCCAAATTGATAAATTAGAAGGAAATAAAACTGTCAATAGCATAAATGTGCTAATTATATGATGATAAATTATTGAATTCATAAGTGGGATGTGGGAAGTGAAAAAATCATAGACAAGATGGACAAGAATGTGTTTATAGGATTAATGGGAGGTTAAAGAACATAAAACATTAAGTGGACCAGAAAGCCTTTTCTAGGACGCCTGTGACAGTTAACCTTGATTGTGACAACTTGATTGGCTTGGGAGCCTCCCAGGGTACCAGCAGAACACTGATAGGTGTGTCTGAGAGTGATGTCAGGTTCCTAGCCACTTTCTCTCTGGGTCTGCTTTCTTGTTCTGTTTCAAGATTTCATGGGCTAAGTAGCTTTCCTTGGCCATGTTATTCCACCATGATGTTCTTCTGTGTCACCTACTTGGCATGGGCTGACTCTTTGAAACCATAAGCTCAGTTAAATTTCTAATTTTTAAGTTGTGGCTATTAGCTTATGTGTCCCAGAGATGTGAAAGCTGATTCAAGAAATGTTTCACTAACTCACTGATGAGCAAGTGGTAGCCTTGTGAAGAACTGGAAATCATGCATCCTAGGCAGAGGAAGAACTAGTAATTGTAGAGTCTATATGGCAGGGCTGAAAGTGACATGTTCCAGAGATAGAAGACCTGTGTGGTAAAAGCACAGTGAGCAGATGGGCACAGGGAATGTGGGTCGTGAGATACCACAGAGCAAGCAAAAACTCAAACCTGTCGGAATGTGAACCTGTCAGTAAAGAATTTTAATTTCATTCTGACAGAAATAAGAATATATTTTAACTAGTAAAACCAAGATGTGATTTCTATTTGACTGCTGGATAAGAAATGGTTCAAATTTAAGGGCTGATACAGCAGGATACCAAGAAGAACAATATAATTATAGATGTCTAGAAATGGTGGGGATTTTTCCTCTTTATTGATGTCCTTTTTTTCCAGAAAATTATGGGAAACTTATCAGTTGAGGATAGGGGATAAGAGTTTATGAAGATTTGAGGAAAGGAAAGAGGAGCAATATTTTACTGGTTGAATGTGAGTAAAAAGCAGATATACAATTGGATTTATTCTAAAAATTTTATTGATCTCATTTTAACAAGCAAAAGAAGCATGAAAGAGTCAGTGCAAGCATTCATGTCTGCCATGCTATAAACAAATCTCTCTACTATTCACCTCTGTCAAGTCACCTTTCCTTGGAGCCAAACAATATAGACTGAAGCACCTACAAAAAAAATGAACCAGAATAACCCTTTTCTTCTTTAATTTGTGGATGTTTCATATTGTTTCTCATATCGTAGAAGCAGCATAAAGAGACAATGTGTAATGAAGATGCGTAACTTCTACAAATTTGCTAAATTTTCTGTATACGTGTGAAGGTTTTCTGTATACCTGTAAAGGTATACAGACCTTTATATCAGGAAGAAATTGTTGGACTGGGGCTATTAGAGTGAGCTATGAAAAAGAAGAGGGAAGCAGAGAGGAGAGATAGACAGAGACAAAGAGACTGAGAGATAGCAAGAGAGGAAAAAAGAGAGGGACAGTGAAAGGGAGAATAAGAACTAAAATTGAAGTTTCAGACATAAGGAGAATTGGTCATGACATGGATTTTCATAGAAGAGATGGACTGAAAACTGGGTCAAGAAAATGAAATGAAAAGCTGAATGTAGTGTGCACAATTTAATTAAATGCTTGTTGCAACAAGCAGTCTTCATGATGAGACTGGGAAAAGACAAACTGTTCTCAACGTCTAAATCAGTGATCAATGAAAAATGATTCACAATTAAGAGAGAAAAAGAATGAAAGAGAGAGAGAGAGTTGTTTGATTACATGAACTTCAAAATATCATGAGTATTTGCAAGAGGGTAAAAGAAGACGGGCTGGCCAAATAGCTCAGCAGATTAAAGGGGCATGGGGGTTCAATCAATGGGACTGCTATTCTGGCCTTACCCCAAGGATATGCTGAGACTGCAATTGAGACTGGGCTTGGTGGTGCATGCCTGTAATCCCAGCTCTTGAGAGGCTGTGAAGAGGTGGATCACTATGAGACCAATCTAATAGTGAGACCCTGAACAGCCTGTAGACCCTTCCCTAAAATATATAGAAAAGAATTTTGATAGAGCATGTGGCTTCACAATGACTTTCCCATATAAATTTAATACATTAAAGTACTGAATTTTACAATACAATTGAAAAAGTTACTGGAAGTTTGGAAGTCAAAGAATTAAGATGACATTATAGTTCATATTTAAATGTTCCCCCAAATCATTCATGGGTGAGGATTTCAGGGTGATGAGAGTGCAATACTCATGAGCAGATTATTCTAATGATGATTGTATAGCTAAATTAGATTTTTGGATACAAATCCTAGTCCAGGAGGAAGTTCATGGAGAGCATGGCTAGAAGCGTATATGTGTCACCTGCCTCCTATAATCTCTGCTTCATGTCCTCCATGCCATGAAAATATCTCTCTACTATTCTCCTCTGTTATGTCACCTTTCCTTAGAGCCAGACAATATGGACTGAAACATCTACAAAAAGTAAAGCAAAACAACCTTTTTCTTCTTTAATTTGTGGATGTTTCATATTCTTTCTCATCATGAGAAAGTAAGACAGAAAAATATTATGTTTTAGATCTGGGTTGTTTCCTCAATGCCTTATGTGTTAGGAAACTGAACAGATTATGGAGGCACCAATTCAAGCATAGGCATCTGAGATGAGTGTGCACTTCACAAATGAAGAGATACAAATGGCAAATAAATATTTATATATAAACATTCAGTAATGCTGAGAAACCATCATATGCCAGAAAGAAAGGCTATCATCAAGAAGTCAACCAATAACAAACGCTAGAGAGGCTATGGGGAAGAGGGAAACCCTCTCCACTTTTGGTGAAAGTACAGGCTGGTACAACCATTATGGAAGTCAGTATGGAGATCCCTCAAAAATCTAGGCTTGGAGGTCACATTCATGCCAGCTATTCCCCTCCTAGGTATTATTCCAAAAGAACTGAAATAATCATACCATAGTGATATTAGTCCACCCATATTTACAGCAGCACAATTTGCCTTACATAAATCTTAGAAACAATTCAAATGCCCATCAACTGAGGAATAAATAAAAACGATATGGTATTTTAGCACAATGGAGTATTATTCAGCTATAAAAAAGATAAATTAGAGGCTTTTGTAGAAAAGTGGATGCTGCTAGAGACTGTATTGGTAAGTGAAATAAATCAGATCCATATGAACAAACATTGTATAATCTTGTTAGTGTAAGAACCTGAAAGAGTAATGAAAATCTAAAATGTACCACAGATAATATAAAAGGGAAAGAAATTGTTCAATGTCAAGGAAAAGCTGGAATGAGGGAAAGAACAAATAAAAGAACAGAAAAATATATTCGGGTATATGTACAGAATAGTTTAGATAAACGTATTGTCGATTTCTGCTGGTCTTTTGAAAGGAGCAGTTAAGGTTTAAAGTTTTTTACTTCTATTTTTTCCCTCTTTTGAATTGCTTATAACTTTTTTGTTATTGTTTTGATTTTCATTTCTCTAAATGAATCTTGCATGTATCAGTCTGGTAACCCAAACAACTTTGAAGATAGCATCATATAATACAGCAAACACTGTTGAATTCTTATTACTTTGTTCAGTGAAATTTGGTATTGTTTCTAATGTTGTTTATTTTGTTTTTCTTTTCTATCACTATTTTGTATTCTTTAAAAAAAGATTCTGGGGGCATGAAAGCTGGCCTGTTGTGAAGAGGTGAGTGCTGGTGGGGGATAAGGCAACAAGTGTGTAACTGTGAAGCGCACGTCTTCCTTCCTGCTTCCTCTCCTCCTTCTTCGCTTCCTGGGTGCTTGCTATGAGTGAAGGTTGTTGGGCCAGAGCCTTTCAACATGCCCTTCCTGTCACACAACCAGCCAATTATGGAATGAAAGGTTGACTGAAAGCACAAAAAAGAAGGGGTAGGAGTCAATTATTGTGTCCCATGATGAGAAAATGACTAACAGAGTAAGAAATGGAATAATTACTGAATTTATGGCAGTTGAATACATGAACAGTGATGAATATTTGGGGGACTGCTATCCTTTAGGAGAAGTAGAAAAGAAAGAAAAACAAAAAGAAAGATAAGCATGTAGAAGTGTAGAACAGGTGCCACAAGCAGTGCTAAAAATTCAAGCCAGGAAAACTATCTACACTCTATTTTGAATCTATCAAAGGAAGTGAATGTATCTTATTCAAGCCTACACTCCAAATATCTACCACAGTGGGATATATAGACATTAAAGATATCTTTTAAAGATTGATTTCTACATCAAAACTACATTTTAGAGAAACAGATTAATGGGATTAAAATTAAATACAGGGGGAAAAAGCTTCATAAACCATTTACAGAGGCAAGATAAAAAGTTTAATCTTTGTGATGTTATGTTTGACAGGAAAATAGATATCCAGAAAGAAATGTCAGAAATATTTCCAAGGAAATAAGACTGAATTTACTTGTGTATAGTAAGGACCAAGGGTTATGGTGGAATGGCAGGTATAAGAATCAATGGAGTGCAGAGATAGATACATTATCTTAAAGAAAAAATATTCAGATATCTTCCAGAACAAAGAAGAGAAGACAGAGGTGTATGATCGACTCTTTCCTCTACAAATAAGAGTTTCAATAGAGAAAATGATTTAAATATAACCCACAAACATAATCATTTAAAGTTTTTGAAAATTGTCCTAAGCTCAGTCAATAGAAATCTTTATTCAACAAAATCTACTGAATACAAAAGAAAAATAACAGTGCTTCATTTGAGTCAATACCCAATTTTTCTCTAAACCAAGCTACCTTTTACAGAAACTACTAAGTGAACTCTACTCCAGATATATATCTGGTCAAAGAATGTAGTTCCATTTTCCAAGCTCCAAGTTTAAGAGTACACCTTAACCTTGGAAGGACAAGGTACTAGTGTCATATTTTCCTCAGCCCTGAAATAAAGAAAGGGTATTCTTGACAGATACTACAAAGAAGATGTTTTGTTTCTCTGTTTTAATCTTCTAACCATGTTCTGCACAGGCAGAAAAGCAGGCTGGAAACATAGACCTTTTTGCCAAGGAGTTCCGTGGCTCTAAAAAGCCAATGTTAGAAAAAAAAATCATGGAGAATCCCATGCATAAAGACACTACTAGAAACAATGGGTATATGGAAGGAGGACACAGAGTTCTTATAACTTCATGATAAAATTTGCAACAATCATGATATCAGAGCAAGCAGTTAACTAAAATGAATCAGGAGATGAGCCAAGACAGTTCCTATTAGATTCACAGTACCCTGAGGGGTGAGACAAATGTGCTTAAAGAGTGGGGAAAATCAGAGAAGGATGTGAGAGACATTTAAAAATGCGTTTATCCAGCTAGAATAATCAACAAAAGGAGTATGCTTCACTGGCATCAGGCAATGAAGGGCATCCTCTGAACAAACTTGGACCAAAGAGTAAGTTACTCAAAGCAAGGATACATTTTTAGAGTCAGCTAAAAAATAAAATCACACACAAATCTCTGGTAGTTAGGGAGTCTTTTTTATATGTCAAAATCTGTGCTGCACCTAGAGTGCTATGAGAAGAAAAATACAAGACAGCAATTCCTGGTTAATAGAAGGGAAAAATGTGACCTCATTGAAATATGAAAGATACTTCAGAATCATGCAAATAGCAAAAACTAGTTCACTAATAAAAAATAGAATCTAAGTGGCTAAACAGTTAAGCATAACTTTTCTTTTTTATTGAAGAACAAATAGCAATGAGATAGTTTCAAGACAAATTAACAGGATAGATTCAATAAATTAATACACTGCAAACTGTTTTCATAATGTTTTGGTATTGTACAAGGTGCGTACATGATATTATACTTACATTATTATGGCAGATGTCTCTAATCAAAGCACAATTTTTAAACAATAAATGATTTATACTGTTCCAAAGATAACCTCTTAGTTGTTAGACTAAAAGGTAAAAGAAAAAGAAAGCAAAAACAAGAAAGAGAATTTTAAATAAGGATATCAGGGCCTAGCTACTATAATGGCACTATTTTTCAAGGAAAATTTAACAAAGTCAATCAACAAATGTATAAATGACCAAACAAGCAATATCATTAGTCCTGAAGCACGATGGAAACCCCAAGATCTTGACATATCACAATATCTCAAGAAAAATTCCAATTCTTAACAAAGAATTAAAATACACAAAGAAAAATGTGACCATGCACAGAAATTATATCAGGCAGCACACACTTTCTTGAATAAGGCAAGTGGATAAAGTTAGCAAAGACTTAACAAAGGAGTGTTTCTCTCTCTCTCTCTCTCTCTCTCTCTCTCTCTCTCTCTCTCTCTCTCTCTCTCTCTCTCTCATTCTCTCCCTCTCCCCTCTCATTGTGCTTCAACCTGAGATTTAGAAAACAAAAGGAAAGTATGAATAAAGAATTCAATAACATTATAATGTATATAACTTTTCAGGCAGACAATCAATCAATCAATCAATCAATATTTTTATATAAAAATGGATTACAACATTGGGCTTGAAAAGTATAACATCTGACACTTGTTCTGAAATGTGAATCGTTATTAAATGCACCCACAACCAAATGATTGAATAGGAACAAGAAAATAGAGAATGAGGAAAGAAAAACAAAGATTATAAGAACAAAGAAATAATATCCAAAAACTTTCCAAATTTTAGGATAAACAGTGATATATACATACATTTTTTAACACTTCGAGTAGGATAAATGCACAAGAAATTTCATGCAGATGTATTAGAATCATAATGTTGAAAGCAAATATCACAGAGAAAAATCTAGAGACTAAGAAGAGAAAAACAACATGTGACAGACTGGGAACCTGAATAAGATTAGCAGCAGACTTCCCGTAGGAAACAATGGAAATCACAAGCAATAGAATGACATATCCAAAATAGTAAATGTCAAAACATTTTTGGGATCTTCAGAGCTGGATATCATTCATACATGTGGAGCTGAGAGCATGTGGTGCTTTAGGAATGCCCTGATAGCATGGAACACCAGAGGTTGGGGTGCTTCATCCCAGACAATGCAGCCTATGAGAGATGAGCTGATTGTTAGGCAAAGGGATTTCTCCTGACACCAACTTGTTGAGTGTATAAATAAATGCACTGCAGTTGTTGAGAAGCTCATTTCTTCATCAAGAAAAGGCTCTTCCTGATCCCAGCTTTCCACATCTTGTCTTAATTTCTTCACTATTATGTCACTCCTCATGGTCTTTACCCTAGAGACTTTGAGAGCCACATCGACCATGGTAAAAATTGTCCACCCAAGACTCTTGTTGTAGCAAAATTGTCTTTTAGAAATTAAGGCAGATTAAACACATCTCAGATATCTAAAAACTAAAAGAATTTCTTCTTAGTAGATTTACATAAGAGAAAAATCATCAAGATGAAATCTAGTGATATTTTGTAGTAATATAAATCCACCTGTCTGGTAGTATTGGCAAAGCAGCCACATAGGTAATTATACACTTCTACGATTTAATTGTTAATAATCCAGACAGGGAAGCAAAAAAGGTAAAGCAGACTTTAGTAACATTAGAGACTAAATGAACTCTACAGACCTGCATAAAAATGATCATCAACAGTGACAAAAACATTCCCCTGAATATTCATGAGATATTCTCTAGGATACACTATATATTAATTTATATAAAGAAACTATCTAAATTTTAATTAAATTAAGATCATATCAAATGTGTTTTCCACCCACAACATTACAAGATCCAGCTTTCATATTTTGGGAGATATATATATATATATATATATATATATATATATATATATATATAGAGAGAGAGAGAGAGAGAGAGAGAGAGAGAAATCAGGAGCAGTATATGAATTGCATTATTATTCACAGTAATCACAACATGAAAGCAAAAGAGATGCTTGGCAACAGATATATGGATTAAAAGTCTGTTTAAGTATGTACATTATACAGTATTTTTGAATGTTATAAAAGAAAGAAATACTTTCACATAAAAATAATGGATGAAGTTGATGAACATAAAGGTAAATGAAATAATCTAAGTATTGGAAAGTGAAGTATGATTTAAATTATTATTACAAGAATGAAAGTTATAGAAGTGGATGCTAGAATGGTGTTTGTCCAAGTCCACTAGAAAGGGAAATGGAAAAATGCTGAAAATGACATAATTCCATATGATATTTCTTCACTTAACTGATTTAGAGAATAATCGCAGGAATTAACTATATGAACACAAAGGAAAGGGCAAAAACATAGCTTCCAGGAAAGAATAATGCATTTGTTTGCTGAAGTTTGCAGGAAATAATAAATAAAGAAAATCCTAAAAGATAAATAAGGAATTTAACAAATTCTACAATTATGTATTTGATGTACTTGTTTTATTATTACTTGTCATCTTCATTGAAACATGTACAATTATAAGAAATAGTAACTATGAAGGCTTATAATAGGGTTATAACATTATGCTAATAGCACCTATAAAGAAAAAATTTTATGTAGAAATGACTTTTCTTTCATTACAATGATAATATGAGTTGGAAGTCAATTTTGATAAATTAACACATATAATGTAAACTCTTGAGAAATTCTTAAATCACTAAAATAACTCAGTTGCTATACTAGAAGATACCCATTTGATCTAAGAGATAATGTAGGAAAGATGGGGAAGAATAGTAAGAACATGCACTGTAGACAATAAACAATAAAACACACACATAAATCCAACCATATTGATAGTAGCAAAGTGGAAATGAATTAAATTATGAAATCATAGGATAGAGTAACCAGACTGGACAAACAGAAAAACAAGATGTACCTCTACTATTTGCTGTTTTCAGAAAACATAGTTCAAGGACAATGATGTATATAATTCAATAGTAAAGAGATGGATAAAAATATACAACATGAAAACTATTGGCCTTTCACAGCTACATGGGTAGTCTAATGATGCACAAAATGGACTTAAAAATTATATAGAGGTGAAGGGGGATAATAACAGTATAATAAAAGTTTCAATTCATCCAGAAGACATGATTTTGTACATATGTGCACAGCATTACAGAATCCAAAAGAAAAACATAAAGCAAACACTGATAAAACTGTAGACATGGAGCTGGAGTGATAGCTTAGCAGCCTAAGTGCCTGCCTGGCAAGTGAAAGGTCCTGAGTTCTATACTGGTACTGCAAAATAAACAAACAAATAAATAAATAAAATAAAAACTGCAGAAATGATATTGATGGGGATTTAAATATTTCCTTATAGTCATAGATAGAACAAGTAGGCACATATTTCACAAATAAATGAAATGACCAATAATATTACACATATTTAACAAGTGCTAATAGTATCTCACACTCAAAAAACAATAGGATACATATTTATTGCCGTTCAGTTTACAAAGAACATTCTTTACATTTGAACTTATACTAGACTACAAAATAAGCTTTCATACATTGAAAGGAATTGAAAACATAAAATGTATATTCTGCAACAAAAACAGAATTAAATTAAAAAATCTGGGGATTTCAAAAATATGTAGAAATGCTTCTAAAGAAATTATATGGAAAATTAGAAAACACCCTGAGACATATGAGAAAGAGAATACATTATACTAAATCTTAAGAGACTCAGCTAAAGCAATGCTTGAAGTATATTATTATGCAAATGCCTACATTACAAAAGAAAGAAACACTCAGACCAATAACTTAATCTTCTATTTAAGGCACAGGAATGTTGAGGTAGCTAAACCCGAAGCAAAGCAGACAAGGGAGATGATGAAGATTAAGACAGAAACAAATATAACAGAGAAACAAGTGAGGAAATCCATCAACACAAAGGGTGGTTCACTGACAAGCTCGACAAAATTGATAAAGCTTTAGTTATTTTGATCAAAAAGTAAGAAAGAAATTGCTACACTGAGGAATAAAAGAAGGGGACATCAGTGCTGACCTTCTAGAAATCAGAAGTGTAAAGCTATTGGAAGGAAGATGACAGGCTAAAAACCAGCAGCGTATCACAGAGTCTCTGGAACCTTCATTGATTACTCTGGGAAAATAACAAATTTAGTAAATAGAAAAAGAAGAATAGCTCTGAGAATTAAATTACCAACATGAAAACAAGGAATCACAGAGAAACTGGAAAAAAAAACCCTAAGAAAATGAGGGGGAAAGCAATAAGCAGTATGGAGCTCTAACCCAAGGAGAAGACTCATCTCAGAAACTAACACAAAGTAAGCATGGAGAGGGCCAAGAACCCTGGAGAAAAACAGGCCCAGTCAGCAGTGGTAGCCTCAAGAAAATCCCATAGTTATTGTAAACTACGAGAACAGTATAGGGTCTTATGCTGAAAGTAAGTCCTTTCACACAGTGGGCTAGAGTTAGAGTAGAAATATGTCATTTTTAAGAGTGATTAACCAAGAGCCATTTTGGGAACTGTTAATTGTTTCATACTGCACTGCTTCAGAGATCTGCAGCCACAGAACAACTAAACTTCAGGTTTTCTAGGATCACTCTACTACAATGACTGGTTGGAGATAGTCATAGAGACAGTTGCAGAGAAGATGTAGGCTATGACTAGACCCTCTATGAAGTTTAATCAGTGGTAAACACAGAAAGGGAAGGATATAGTTTTCCTGCCCTCTGTGGTGAGAAGCCAGGCTTGTCCCATACAGTTTTCAGAGCAATCTAGTTCTAAAAGTACTGGTGTTAATTCCAATTGGCTGCTTGACCATGAACCCCTATGCTTACATCCAAAAAAGTTCTCCATGAACTCTTTGCATTTCCTATGTGCCAGTGGACCCAGGAGTATGTCTTGGTTTGGATGGTTCGCACAGCCTGGGGTGAACAGATAGATGAGCGGGGTCAGTGAGGATTTACCTTACATACGCACAGGCTGTAAAGCTAGGTAGAGAAAGCAGTGACCTGGGGCATATGGACAGACAAGGACATTGTGAGTGTTTGGAGTGAATATAGTCCTTGGGCACACACCTTTGATGACCATGCCCAGCAGGAAAAGCGAGGCAAGGGTCAGCACTCACATGAAAGAGTGAATAGGAAACACCATAAGATTTAGAATTTAACCCTTTCTCTCCCATATTTGGTAGATTTCAATACTATGGGCCCTAGAGAGAAACTACTTCTTCAGACAAATTAAACTGTTGGACTCATTTATCTTCTTTTTTTTCTACTTTGTAAAACTTTTATTAGTGCATATATGCACTATATAATAATTATATTTACTGTAAGGAATTAGTACATGTCCATAACATTTTAATCATTTTTCTCCTTTTTCCTATTATTTTTTAATGTCCTATGATACTCGTGTTTTATTTATTTATTTATTTTTCCTGTATTTTAGGGAAGGGTCTATAGGGTGTTCAGGGTCTCACTACTAGACTGGACTTGTAGTGATTCTCCTGTTTACAATACCCAAGTGCTGGGAGTACAGGCGTGTGCCACCACTCCCAGTCTCCATTGTCCTCTTAGCGTGCCCTGGAGGCAGAGCCAGCACTGCAGGACCATGGATCAAAGCCCTGACCCCCACCCCCGTATGCAGGCATTTTAATCTGCAATACTATTTGGTTGGCCCTAAGTTTTTAATATAGGATAAAACATGTTATATTTAAGCTTCTGTGTTTGATTTACTTTACTTAATATTATGGTCCAGGGTGCACCTATTTTCCTATAAAAGCTAGAGATTTATCCACCTTTATGGCAAACCAGTATTCTACTGTATATACCATGTTTTCCATATCCATGCATCTCTTTGATGGACATATAAGCTATTTCTTTGACTTTGTTCTGTTTTATGTGATTCTAGCAGTTTTCTTTTATGCTTCAAATGGATATTTTATGTCACATCTTTTTCTTTTTCCTCTTTGTCACATTTTCTTTCTTTTATTTTCCCTTTCACACCTTGTTGTTTTATTCATGCTATTGGGTTCTATTAATTTTTAGATATTATTCAACTCAACGATCTTATTACTGAAGCTTTTGTTATTGCTAATGATGGTATGTGGCATTCAGAACAAACCTACTGACAACATCATTTAAAATGGGAAAAAACGGAAATATTTTCCTTTACCATTAGGAAGAAGATAAATATGTCCATTCTCTCCAATTCTACTCAATATAGTATCCAAAATATTACCTACACAATCGGAAAATAATAAAAATAAAAAATATACGTGTAGGAAATAAAGCACTGAACTGTCACTCTTCATAGAAGACAGGAATTTTTACATAAAAGAACCAAAAAATTCTGCACAAAGGAATCTTAGCACTAAAAAAATTTTTCAGAAAGACAGCAAGATACAAAATGAATATACAAAAATAAAAAGATCATAAACTGACTAAAAACAAATTACAAAAACAGTATCCTTTATAATAGCTTCAAAAATTAAATACTTAAGAATAAAACTAATGAAGAAGTGAGAAATCTCTAATAAGAACTATAGGTCCCTTAAAAAAAGGGAATGAAGAAGTTGATGGAAAATGGAAAGCTATCCTTTATTACTGAGTAAGCAGAATCGTGTTGTCAAAATGGTCATAGTATCCAAAGTGATAGATTTGTGATAGCAAACTCAGTATGTCAATTTAAGTATGATGTTCTCAGCTAAATTGGATCAGTATAGTTTGAGGTATGGCAGAATAGGTTTATGGAACACAGAAGATTCAGCCTGGGTGTGAGTGACACCAACCAACAGGCTTATTGTCTGATTAGAGGGGAAAAAAAGGAGAGAAGAAGACACGTATTTATTTCTTCAAAGGAGCTGCGTTATGTACTTTTAGCATGGAAGTCATCTCCTGGCTTCCAGCTCAAACTCTTCAGCCTGCCTTCACAGAATCTTTGGCCTCTTAATCATGACTTGCACTGAACAGTACAGAGAACTCAGACTTCCAGATCTTTGACTGGATCCTTTGCATTTACAGCATGCAGACAGCAATTTATAGTCTTCCACACCTACTCTCATGGCAGATATTGTAAGTCTACCTTAACTACTTATAAGTCTCATAACTGCTTCATTAGCGAGCATTGACTGATACAAGATTTAATGCAATTTCCATCAAACTATGAATAACATTACTCACAGAACTAGGAAAAGGAAGCCTAAAGTATATATATATATATATATATATATATATATATATATATATATATATATATATATTCAAAACAAATATGAAACAATACAATAGAATTAGAAGGGGGAATTGAGTTAGGTCCCCTGGCAATTTACCCATCTGGAGAAAAGATACTCTTTGTTATGGTTTTTGTCTGGTTGTCCCCCAAAAGCCTCATGCAGCTATGGGGCAGACTTTTAGAGTTTGTGATTAACTCATGATCCACTGAGATTATGGGTGTGAGTTCTGGTGGGATTCTGGGTGTGATTGTCACACCCAGCATGCAACAGATAGCCTGAATGCAACATAAGGGAGACTGACTTGCTCTCTGTAGCCATTGTTGCTCCTGCTCCTCCCTTTTGCTCTTGCTGTTTTGCTGCCTTCCTGTGCCATGAATAGCTGCCCTCTTCCAGGTGCAACTCTCCCTTGGAGCCATCTGAGTATAGACTGCAACTTCCACAAACTGTGAGCTAAATAAACCTTTCATTTCTTAATTTCATTGGTCAGTTATTTTGTCTCAGCAACAAGAGAAAGGTAACCATGACACTCTTTTTAACAAATGGCACTGGAAAAATTGGCCAACCATATCTGAAGACTGAAGTTAGACCCCTATCTCTCAAAATTTACTAAACTGAAATCAAAATGGATAAGACCTAAATATTAAAACAGAATTAACCTGCTACATGACAAAATAGGTATAACTCATAGGAACAGGCAAGGAACTTTCATAAAAGAACACAATACATTTCATGCTGAATACAAAACCAAACATCCATGGAACTCTTTATAGAGATATATTTTACCGAATTTGATAATGAGCACTTACAAAAAATAAAAGTTTACATCAATATTTGATGGCCAGATATTTAATTTTTATTATCATGAATAATATAAAGTTGTCTTAGGCAAGAACAATAAAAATTCATTGCCTTATTATAAAGAAAATAAAACAGAAGATATGATATTGTATATAGAGAAGTGCTGGAATTAATAAATAATTTCAGTGATATATATATATATATATATATATATCAATCACCGAAATTACATATATATATATGTATATATATATATATATGTATATATATATATTCCCTTTGTGCATTGAAACATAAGTACTTCATAAATAAAATGAAGTAAATAATTGCATTTACAGTAGCATCAATGAAGAATAAAATGGGTTAGATGAATTCTTTTGACTTGCCATTGGGGAGAGATCACTGTAAAAGGTATGAATTGTGAATCTTTACACACACAAGATACAAAAATTAACTCAAACTGAATCACAGTTATTTTAAAAAAATGGGGAAAAACAAAATTTCATAACAAGATGGTAGGAGAATAGGAGTAGTTACACTATACTGTATATTACTATCTTTAAAGTTGTTAGAGTATAAAATATGAGCATAAAATTTCTCCAACTAATATTAGTGCAAACCCTCATCTTTCATGACCACAACACACTAATAGTATTACTAATTTGACTTTTTTCTTTTCCCTTTCTTCCTTTCCCCTTTCCCCATCCTAGTTCCTTTTTCCTTTTGAACAATTTCTTCCCATTTTATAATATTGTGTGTTTTAGACCTTATTTACTCTTTCAGTATGTCTCACCAGAAAACAATACAGTGTTTATACACAAGTTTTATTTATTTCAATAATGAATGCAGTCTCAAGTTACATCAATTTACCTAAAAAAAGTATAAGGCTTATTCTTTTATGACTGAGTAGTACTCCATTTTATAAAAATACATGATTTTTATCTATTCCTTTGCTGATGGGCACTTGGTTTGGTTCCCGAATTTAGCTATTGCTGCTACAAATGCACTGTGGTCTGATGTTTTCAATTCTTGTGGGAAGATACCCAGAAAGGGAATAGCCAGGGTGAACAGAAACTCTAATCCTTGGGACTCCTTTTTAGGAATCTTTACATGATTTCCTCAGTGGTTGCACACACACCAAGAGTGGAGATGTTTTTTCCCACAACTCCTCCAGCATTTGCTATTGGTTGATTGCCTTATGGTAGCCATTTTTTTTTTCTGGGATGAAAAGGAATCTCAGGGTTGTTCTCATATGCCCCTATTGAATTACCAAAGATGTTGAATATTTTTACATGTATTTCTGTCATTTATTCTTCACATGGGAAATGCATATTCATCTTTTGCCCAGTGGTTCTTTGAATTTGAGGGATCTGATTTTCTTTTAATTATTTATAGGTTCATTATATCAGTCTATCAGATAAATGCAAGACAAACAACAATGAAACATCACTTCATATTCATTGTGATTGGTACTATTGAAAAACAAAGGGGCCAGGGAGATGGCTCAGTGGAATAAGTGCTTCCCTGGCAAGTGCAAGGGCCTGAGTTCAATCCCTGGTTCTACAAAAAGAAAAACAAAACAAAACAAAGAACAAAACATACAAACAAATCTCACAGAGTTATCAGTATTACTAAGGATGTAGAGAAATTGGTACCATCACACATTGCTGTTCACAATGTAAAATGGTGTAATTTTGAACCTAGTATTATCAGATGTGATGTTTAATTTTATTTGTCACTGTTTAATTTTATTTGTGGGCGAGAACATGCATATGTATCTTGTACACATTATTTCCTGGTGTGTCTGTGAAATTGTTCTGGAGTACATTACTGTTTGTATTATTAGGCCATAGATCTTTATAGGCATCATCCACCTATTGATTTCACCTTCCTTTGCCTGACTGCATGAACTGGCACATCCGTCTTCTCCTGTCATTGAAGTAGGACTTAAGCTATCATTGGTGATCCTGGTTCTGTAGACATTGAACCCAGTCTTGAATTTAAAGTCTTGAATTTAAATCTGGCCCTTAGTACTGACTTAGTTTACCTCTGGTCATGAAGTAGCCATGAGATTTGCGCTTCCTTGAAATAATGGTGGAAATGATATCTGACATACCAAAATGTAAAATCAGGCATATGTCATAGTATTGTATCATCAAATCAAATGCAGGTATATATATATATATATATATATATATATATATATATATATATATATATATATATATATATATATCTGAGAGGAGGGGGAGAGAGAGAGAGAGAGAGAGAGAGAGAGAGAGATGGGCCCAAGAAGGCTTTGGAAGTAGTTGCATTACATGATGAAGTACCAAGATATTCAGGGTCCTAAGCACTATTAGTCTTTATGGCTTGTGTCTCCTTGTCTTCCCAAAGCTCATGCAGTCATGGGGCAGACTAGAGTTTGTGATCAACTCATGATCCAGTGGAATTATGGGTATGAGAACTACACCCAGCTTAGGGTGGATAGTCTAAATGCATCTTAAAGGAGAAAGACTTGCTCTATATAGGCGTTGTTCCTGCTGTTTCTGCCCTTTTACTCTTGCTGTTTTGCTGTTGCAAAACTACTCCCCTCTGCCATGTGGCACCCTGCCTTGGAGTCAGCCAAGTATGGACTAAAACCTCCATTAACTGTGAGCTAAATAAACCTTTCTCTCCTTCATTTTGAGTGTCAGATATTTGTTCCAGCAATGAGCAAAGATTAACTGAGACATAGCTTAATTTTTTTTCTCTTCTAGCCTGCACCCATGTTTCATGATCAGTTGACATGAGCATATTCAGAGTTAAATTACATATTATTCTGAGTATTTTGTAAGTATTGCCTGAAAGTAGACACCTATAGCAGCACATTCCTTTTCTGGGCAATTCCAAGGGTCAGTTGCAAAGAATGCCTTTACAGAGGGCTGAATTTTAGGTAGCGCATCTATTGTCTCATTTTTCTGGGAAATACTGATGGCCAGAAGCAAAATTATTTATAGACTTCTGAACTGTGATCAGTGATTTGACTGGACAAACAAGAGTTTGTGAGAAACATAACTAGGAAGTTATTTACAAGGAGATTCACAGAAAGGTATGTAAATCTCTTCACTCCCAGGAAATATGAATATATTTGGAGAGTTTTCATACTCAAGTGGCTATGATGACTCATTGTGTGGATGTAATTCAATCTCTCAGTAGTCAACCCTAGCATTGCCCCATGGATTTATAAATGAAGTGTTCATGATGATAAGGATGGAGCTTATGCACAGATGGTGGGAGAGTTGCATGGACTGCCACCCAGTGAGGCTGTCCATGTTTTAACTATTCCTGAGTGCTCCATTTTCAAGCAGCAGAAACAAGTCCTTGGTCTCAATACAACACCATTCTCTAAGCTGATCATCCAACAAACTTGTGATATGCTGCCAGTGTCCATCATGGAGAGGAAATACTTTTCTCTCACTGCAGTAGAGCTTTATTCTAGGCACAGATTTTCCTACCAGTAAGTAGTATTTTGGACAGAACTGTCATTCATGGATTTACAGGATGCATTACTGATCATCACGACCTACTGCACAGCATGGCTTCTTGTCAAGACACTTTATAGCGAAGGAACGAACTGCCTGCTCACCTGGTGGTCTCCTTGAGTTCTCCGTCTTCTTGAAATACCTAGATTAATGAAAAGGTGGGGTAGAATTGGAAAGCTGTCATTATGTTATGACATAGATAGCTATGTCAGCATGACTGGAGCAACATTTCTCATGAGGCCACCTATGCTTTGAATAAGTGCCTAATATTTCTCCTATTACTGGGGTTAACATGCTCAAGGAGTCAAGGGGTGGAAATCAGAGTTTTCTCCACTTCTACTGGAAGATTTAACAATGATCCCATTGGCCTGAGAATTAGGATGGTCACTTGGCCACCTTTTGTTTTCCTGATACTTCTGTAATGAAGAAAGAGAGTTATGTGGTAAGTGGAAGACTGATTCAGAATATGAAGGGGAAATTGAACTGTTCTTTCACAAAGATGGTAAGAAATTACATAATTACAATATGAAGGATTCCATGGGGCTTCTTTCAGTATTATCACACTTTCTGATTAAGGTCAGTGGAAACTTTAAAAAACTCAATTCAGGTAAGAATATTAGTTGCCCACACCATTCTGAAAAACAAAGGTTTGAAGGTTTAGTTATGGCATCAAGTAGACAGTCTTCCAAACTTGTGGAAGGCAAAGACAACTCAGAATAAAGATGACAGTTTTAAATACCAGCTATTACCATATGACCAGTTACAAAAACGAGGGCTATAATTTTCATGATTATTTCCTCCTTGTTTTGTTGCAAATATTATACATGCCCTTTTAATCTTTTGCCTCTGTTTCTCTGTAGAAACCTGACTAATATACTGTATGACCCAGAATTTTTATCTCTAAATGTAAAAACCAGGAAACTTGAAAACATATGTCCACACAAAGGCTTACACAACATTGTTCATTTCGGCATCTTTCATAATAGCCAACACAGAAACACTTTAAATGTGCATCAACTGATAATAGAATATATCTCCAAACAATGAAATGTTATTCAGCAATAAAGAGGGAATAAAGAATATGTAGAAGATGACACATTGATGAATCCTGAAACATTATACTTCATGAAGAAAGTGAGTCACAACAATGCCACAGTTTTGTGATTTTACTTGTAAGAAATGTACAGAAAGGCAAATCTACAGAGATTGAATAGATTAATTAATGGTTTAAGCAGGTGTGGGATGGGTAGGACTGGAGAGAAGATGCTACTATCTTTCTTTGGATTGGTGAAACCATTCTAAACAGATTATGGCAATGATTTCACATAATACTATTGTATTATACATTCTAATGTGTGAATTTAATACAATGTGAATAATATTTCAACAGATGAGATGCATAATGGAGTTACAAAGAATGGCAATTTGGCTGTAGCAGATGATGAAAGGAGAGGTTGCAAGGTGAGTGGTGAGAAAAGCAATTGGAGTTTCAGGATACAGCCACAAGTTGGTGGCATATGAATTTGCTCTGATGATGTCACTTCTGCCAAACGAATAATGAGCTAATGAAAGCTTTGAGTGGGCAAGCATATATAGTTTAAGCAGTGTTGTAAAAGATTAATGCTGGCATGGTAGAGATTTTAGTTTAGATGGACATCTTTCTTATATTTGAAAATGCCATCATTATAGGCCAAAATTATTTCTCATATTTTGTCAATATGGACTTTCTACAGGAATCAACCTAACTTCTTTGCAATTTCTCATATTTAAACTGTGGGTATCTATCCTCATTCAATTCACCCTCATACTGGAAGTTATTATTCCCTGACCTCTACTAATGTTTTCAGGCCCAGTTTGAACTACATTTCTCTAAAAATTTCTGAGTGTTTTCCATTCATTTCTGATCATTTATCTACATTTTTCAATATATGGTAACTAGCATTCATCATGTACAGTGCTGGATGATAAATTTCCTTGCATTTAGTGAAGAAATGGTAAGCACTTGAACAGATAGTCAAATATACATGTGGTTATTTCTACTTTTGTCAAATGTGTCCTTTGTCACCATAATATGGTACTGAATGTCTAAACAGTTGCTCATAAATGTTCTGGCTAGTAAAATCCTTAGGGAATTTTATAGTTTTTCAGGATACCTTATGAAATGAATTTGCTCCATCCATGTCATAATACATATGTCAAAAGTTTAACCTCAAGCATGATGGTAATTAGGAAGTGGGGCCTTGTGACTGTGGTGACAATGTTAGAACACAACCCTTCAAAATAGAAGTGGGAGCTCTCTCTTTCTCAGCAAGGAACGAGGTTGCATTCTGCAATCTGTAAATCAAAAATAGACCCTCATTAGACACTGGATATGCCAACTCGTTGATTCTTGACTTTCCTGCATCCAGCATTGTGAGGAATACGATACGTTTCCTTTTAGTCACCCACTTTATTATACTCAGTTATAGCAGCTGCAAATAAGTCACATTCTATCAGATTATTTGGCCAAATCTCATTGTTTTTCTATGACTTTTAACACCTATTCTCTTGATTTTCAGAATGTATACTCTAGGATGCACACTTCCCAGATGGTCCTATGATTACAACAGCGTCAAAATACAACTTTCTACCTAACTGTCTCACTTTTTACATCTTATGCCACTAATATCTGTGGTTTAGTGAAGACATGAGATTCCTGTGAGAGAAATGTGGCATATCCTGGAGGCTTCCTTGAGGGTTGTGACTTCTAAGAACAAATATTAGAAAGAAGGGCATTCTTATTCAGCATCTTGTTCCATAAGTGTGTGTCACAACTTACTCATTCGAATCCAGTTTCATTAGTATGTAGTTTCAATTTGTAATTTGACCCCAGGAGAAGAACCATCCATGAGCCAGAAGAATGGTCATTGTAGTTTCTGGATGTGTATGACATCCATAAAGGATGGGTTTGCTTTGTTGGAAGGAGCATCAGCCACTAGATAACTTAAGACCCACTGTGATGATGCCTCAGACCTGAACATCATAAAGGCTTCACATAAAAAAAAAAAACTTATGAATGAACACAAATTACTGTATTTCTCCTTTTGACCAAAAGATGAAAATGAAATGATTTTAGCCATTAATTCTGTGTCTATCATCATCATTACCTAGAAGAGCATTTGGTTTCTTCTAAAAATGCATTTATTAGAAACTTACAACAGTTGAACACTAGTTTAAAATTTTGGCTTTTACTATATATTTTCTTTAGAAGACACTGCAGAAGTTTTCTGAGCTTTGCTTCTAATGGCTGCTAAATTTTGAAGGATACTTATAAGATCAAAATATATGAAGCCAGACAGTTGAATTGCACAGTAGAAGGTGTATAAAGTTATTTTCTAAGATGTAGTTATTTTCTAAGACTCTCTTTTTTTTTTTTTTTAGTACCAGAAATTGAACTCAGGACCCTGGGCTTGCCAGGCAGGCACATATTCTACTTAGCTGTCTCCCTAGCTCTAAGATTTTCTAAGGTCAAGAGAATCAAATAAAAATTTCATAATGAAAAGGAATCTAAAACTAAGAAATATTCTTGCAAGAGCCTTGAAGAAGTTAATATTTACTTATTTGTTTATTTATTTATCTGTTCATCATGACCTAACTCTGTATGCGAGCATCAAAACTTAAATATTGAAGGCTGTAGCCATGCCACTTGTTAAAAAGCATTACAAGACATGCTTTCATTTAGTATTGGGAATTAGACTCATGTCTTCACATTCAACTATGCAGGGTCTTGCTAAATTGACATGTTGCTCAGACTGAGCTCTAATTAGTGATCTTTCTGTCTCTGTCTCCTAAGGTGCTGAAGTTAGGTTCTACACAACCATGCTCAACTAGAAATCAGTTACCGTTATAAGTGTACTAAATAAGCTCAGTTGTCTTAGATTCTGGAATTAACAGTGAAGTGCAACAGATGCTGGGGAAATAGATTCATCTGTTTAGGTACAAGGAATTCTTGTCAGGGATAATAGTAATAGGTAACAGTTTGCAACCCTGTTAACTTATTCATGCAATAAGGACTGGACACTTCCAGTCATAGCAACAGGGGATCCAGGTTAAAAAAGAATTAGTAAAATCAAGCTATTCATATTGCAGAGTGTTGGATACTTGGATGAGAATATAATATATACCAACTAATGGTATATAGTACAGAAAAAAGTAAAAATCAAGTAACTCTGAACTTATGAAGGAATGAATTGTTTTAGCAAGTTATAATCTTGATCAAAGTGTATCAGGGTTAGGGTCTAGTTAACAAGGTTGAACCCAAGCTATTCAATGTGTAGGGAGAAATCCAGTTATATATATGGGAAATATCAGCAATAGTACATACTAGTATTAATAATTTTATCAGGAAACATTCACTGATGATTTGAAAAGTGAATGATGCTATTCCTCATTTTATATACTTACCAATTCAGATCTAGAACAAAGTCATACTTTTACCATTATTTTCCCCATTCAGAAATTGAAGGGAAAGGAGTGCAACAAGGAATTTGCATCCTGGAATTAGGCTCTGTGGTGCAAACTTCTAGCTACTGCATTTTTCTGTCATAGAGTCTTGTGATCATGGCAAAGTGATAACATCACCATAGTTGACTTCATGCTGGCAAATGTCAACATCATCCCAGTGGCTGGAAATAATGATGATAAGTGAGAGGTTTATTAGTGACTCAGGAAAAGCCCACATCTGAGATATGAAAGCAATTTCCGTATCAGTCTCAGATGTGATGGAAATGCAGAACCAGAGAATGGAAGTGAAAATTGTGTTAGGTAGGTAGGTGTCCTGGAGGAGTGTACTCCCGGAATGGGTTGAGACATTGAGAAAGGTGGCTGACGATGAGGTTTTGACATAGGTAGCAGTGGGTACATGCAGCAGTTTGGAAGGGATGGATTAGGGTAAAGAGTGCTAGACTCAAAATGCATGGACAATTCTTGCTCAATAATGCCTGCTTGTTGAATCTCTCCTACTAATTTGATTTGAAACTGTGTCATTGCTACTTGTTCTTCAGTAAAATAAAAAAATAAAAATAAAAAAAAACTCCTGCTTGAAGTCAGTATTGAATGCTTTGGAATAGTGTTAGCTGCAGAGAGAAAAGAAAAACAACACCTTGTGTTATTTTCATTTATATCTGCTGTGGTAGCTTGATTAACACTATTCTTGTTTAGAGATAGCTATTACTCAAGCCTATATCTTCAGATATGTGTAGGAATCAAACAGAGCCATATAACTAGAAGTTCATTCCCTCTAATTCTGTGTGGCACACAGCCCTTGTGGGACTGCCTGCTAATTCTGTAATTGTACAGAAATAGCCTAGTGAGGTGGGGAACTCAGAAATTTTCCCAACGTTCAACAATATATAATACATCATGTGTTGAAAGCTTCCCTTCCCGATGCTATGTTCAGGATATTTTCACATTTCCTCAAAGGGTGCAACATACTCTTCCAATTTCTCCCTCCTCCCTCGTAGAAAAAAAAAAAAAAAACTAGGAGTTGAACTGGAAGTAAACAAAATAAATCACAATGAAAGGAACATTCTGTTTCTAACCAATATCATATTATGCATGTTGTCTGGGGTGTGAGTTTTAACAATTTTGGTAAAATGTTTCTGAAGCTTCTGGATTTGGTAGAACACGCTAAGACGCTAGACTCTAGGAACACCTTAGGCATCATCTCTAAGTAACCATTCACTTTGGTTCAATAAGTAATTCCTGACTTTAATATTAGGCATTGGAAAAATAAGATGATTAAGACATGATCCTTACTCTATCTGCCATGATCAGTCAATCTACTGTGACAATGAAATGACAAGTTTATTGTCCATGTCTGCAATGACATTTTGAGATTTTAGAGGCCAAAACTCATTTTATTCTCTTTTGCACTGGCCTTTTAATAAACTGTTGTGTATTTTACATGTATAAGAATAAATAGAGAGTCCGGACGTGCTGGCGTGTGCCTGTAATCCCAGTACTAGGGAGGCAGAAAGCAGGAGGATCACTGTGAATGTGGGCTGCATAGTGAGACCCTGTGTACAAAAAAAAAGAAAAAAAAAAAAGAAAAAGAAAAAGAAAAAACAAACAAACAAAAAAGAATAAATAGATTAGGTGATTCAATAATGAATTTTCAATAACTTGGAAATATTTGAAATCAATATCCAAGTCAAAACATCTAGAAGTTAATAAAGTCTAAATACTTAGAAGTAGAATTGGTGATTATAAAGTAGATGATTTTTAACTTTGCAGGAAATTATCAAAATATTCTTGTAAGGTTCTTTTATCCTACAAAGTCCCATCAGCAGTTTATGAAAACTTCAGGAGCTCTACATCTTAGCAATATAATATACCATCAATCTTAATTTTTAGCCATTCTGGGAATGCACAGTGATAAATTGTGGATTTAATTGTTATTTGCTAAATTGTATTGTTAAAGTTATTTTCATGTGTTTGCCAATCCTTGATATATTTTTGTTTTGAAGTATTTTTTGTAATGGAATAATATGCTGGTTTAAACAATTTCTAAGAATTCTTTACATATTCTATACACAAGTCATCTATTAGATACATATATTATGAACACTGTCCTCTAGATTGTGGTTTTATTTTAGTGTCTTTGTAATTGTATCCTTGGATGGAAAGTTTCAGACTTCAGTAAAGTTCTAAATCATCAACATTTTTCATTTGTGAGTGTTCTTTGTTCCCTGTCCAAAATAAACCTTAATTATTCCAAGATTGCAAATATTTATTTATTTTCACAAGCCTGTAGTTCTAGCTTTTTATTTACAAGAGTGGTTGTGTACATTTAAGGTGTAGAATATGATATTTTGATGCAAGTCTATTCTGTGAAATGACTGCCACAAGCTAGTTAGCCCATCTATTATCTCAATGTTACTTTTTCCACGTGTATGAGAAAAGTGTACTCTCTTAATAAAGCTTAAATACAGTATTTAATTATTAACTATAGTCTTTGTGTTATATTTTAGGTCTCCAAAACTAAGTCATTTCATGACTGAAACTTTTATCTTTTCACCAACATTTACTGACACCTTCATCTTCCTCAGGTCCTAGTAACCAGTAACCACCATTCTATGGCTTTTATGAGTTTGACATTTAGATTTCCTTAAAAAATGTGATCATGTGGTACTTGTCTTCAATGACTATATTATTTTACTCAATGTAATATCCTACAGGTTCATTGAGAGTGCTACCAATGACAGAACATTCTTCTTTTTAAAGGTAGTAATCCATTGTGTATGTGCTCTTCATGTCATTATCCATTTATACACTGGTAAATAATGAGGTTGATTCCATTAGTTGCCTACTGTGAATAATAATGCAGGGAGCAAGTAAACATGGAAATTCAAGTATCTCTTCCACATACTGATTTCATTTCCTTTGAACACACACTCAGCTGTGGGATTACATGTTTATAGGGCAGCTCTGTTTTTAGTTTCTTAAGTAACTTTCATGCTGCTTTATGTAATAATGGTATCATTCTGCAGTCCTAACAGAACTGTCTAGTGTTCCAATTTCTCTCCATCTTTGTCAAAAATTGGTATCACTTGTTGTTTCAGCAACAGTCATTCTAGCAGGTGTGAGCTGATTTGTGCTCATAGTTTCAATTTGGATTTTTCTGAATCCAAAAGTTATGTTAAACATTTTTTTCATATAACTGTTGTCTAAATGACTTCAATTGACAAATATCTTTTTATCATTTTGTAATGGGATCATTCAAGGTTTCTACCACTGAGTTATTTGAATTCTTCATAAATTCTCTGTGATCCTTATTTGTCACCTCTGCATTTACTGAAACAGGCACTTGTTATTTCTATAGACTGTCTCCTTAGGGGAGTTAGCAGTCTTAACTCTCCCAGCCCAGAGCCTCCAGATGGCTGTATAATACAGCCTGGGGGTGTTTTTCTGCTGAAGTTTTCAAGCTTTCTGGGGACAGCTGGTAGGTGTGGCTGACCAATGGATCTATGGAGGGGACCTGAATCCTGGGTCCTTGGAGACTGGCAGAATTGGGTGAGGTCTTATGTCTGTGTCCAAAGAAGCTAGTCTTGTTCTGATGTAACTCTGGCACTTGATTTGCATGTGATTCTACAAATGTAGATCTGGGTTGTGGTTCTCAAATCATGAACCTAGAGTCCAAGTCCAATACAATAGGCTTATATCTTGGTTCTCCAGGTACTGGTTTAGTGTCTGAGTCCTTAGGAAAAACCCTGGAATTGAGGCCTATGGGTAACAACCTGGCATTAGGGTGGGATCTTAGATGTTGACCAGACTTTTGAGATATGGAGTAGCCTAGAATCACGGTGAGCCTGAGGCCTAGAGCTGAGTGGATTACACTGGTATTCAGCCAGTTAGGCGAAAGCCACAGGTGGGTCTGTGTCTGCGGAGGCCAACTGAATGCTAAGTCAAGGGTGCCATCCCGGTGCTTCAGCCACCACACATGCTGTAGAGCTGGAGTCTGCACATGCCACATACTGAGGGCAAGCCTGATAGTCAGTTGGGCCCAAAAGCTAGGGATACAGGTGCCAGCTTTGAGTCCAATGACGTGGGGTCTGGCCTGATGCTAGTGTTGTATTTTTATTTAATAGGTTTAAGTATACTAGGTTTTGGAAGAATTGTGTATATCTTAGAATCAGCTTATGAGGTTACATATACCTTATTTGGACATTTTGGAATATTTTAAATAAGCTATTTATTTTAGACTATTTAGATTTTCAGTAAAATTCCAAACTTAGTAAAACGAATCCCAAAGTCAAGTTTTTTCTTTTAACATCATACATGTTCAGACAGATAGTGAGGTTAAGCTCAGCTGCCTACATTATAGGGAATAATATCAATAAGCTTCTCTTTTGGAGGATTAACAACCAAAGTTTGCAGACCAAAAATTACAGAAAAAGAAGGGCTACAAGGACAGCCAACATTTTGGCCCTAGCCTTTCAAGGTCAGTGAGGACTCAGGACAAAAGAGAACCTGTACTGGAACATTCTATTACTCAGTTGTAGCCCAAATTTTCTGATCAAGGAGATTATGGGGCCACAGAGGAAAGTGATCAACAATGTAGAGTGTGCATAACATTGCTTGACCAATTTACTCTCTGAATTTCTCTCAGGCTTTCACAGAGAGCAAATTGGTCAAGCAATAGCCATGACTTATCCACATGGCTGACACTGACAGAATATCTACAAACTGCTGTACAAGGTTTCAGGGTAAGTCCTGAGGGAATTTGACTGACCTTGTCAGATATAAAAGTTACATGTTACATTTTTTGTTATATAGGTTTTGCTTTATCCTGGTCTTAATCATCAAGCAGAAAAGTATAAAATTGAGATATAAAAAGTAAAGCCATATTAATATGCTGAGCTGTTAAAGGCTCAAGTCAACAACTTCTGACACTGCCAGTCTTGCAGATAACCCACTACTATTAAGACTACTGGACTATATTGGATTACTCTGCTAAATTCATGTACTTACAATAAATGAGTGGCAATTGAATACACATCTCTGACAAGTAAATAAAGATGGGGATATAAATAGGCCATTTTGTAGTGGAAAATATATGTATATCTGTACATACAAAGTATCATAAGTATACAGTTGCTTTCTCTTAGTTCAGTGAGAAGGTTTTGAAGTAAAGTGTTTAGACAAGATATCATGTCTGCTACACCTTCCATAAATTTACAATGTAGTAGTAAAATCACAGCATGTCTATTAATGCCAGTAGTGTGCCAAGGGCTTATGTGCATAGTGAGCATGGGTGAGGGTATCTACCTGTGCTGGTAGATCAGTGAAACCCTCCTTGAGGAAAGCAATAATAAAATCAGCAGCAATAATGTTTACTACTTAGTTAATGCTCAGTGAATTATGACCTTAAATAATCCCAAAACTATAGCAGCACTCAGAGGTAGATATTATCTTTGATGTAAAAATGAAGTTATGACACCTTACAAAAATTATATGTTCATTAAATGGAAGAGCATTTTTTGCTTCATTTATTCCTTACCTCCTCCTTTTATTTTGATAAGAACAGCTAGTGTGAGATGTATCCCCTCAAAATTTTTTGTACAATATCATATTTTTAAATGTAAGTACCATGTCTGTATCTAGCTCTAGACCTTACCATCTTTACAATATGAAAACTTTACTCTTATAGAAAAGCAACTCTCAATTTCCTTCTTAGCCCAGATGACCAGCTTTTTCTGAGTTTGATTATTCTGGATACATTTTATAATTGGTTCCATTTTTGGCAAATGTGAATACTATAATAATTATGGTACTATCTAAAGTATATTGCTGCTTTTATAAATTATAATCACTTTTTTTGGTACCAGTACTGAGCTCAGGGCTTTCACTTGCCATGCAGGCACTTAAATCACAGTGCCATATCCCTAGCCCAATACATTCTCTCTAAACTGCACTTTTTACTATCTTTTCTTACTACATTTATTATGCTATTTGCTTAGGTTATTATTTATTAGTTATTGTTTATGTTCTTTCATTATAATATCACTTACATGAGAAGTAGAAATTTTTATATGCTGTATTCATCAGTGTAACTCAAAGCTCAGGCCAGTATAGAGTATGTATTTAACAAACCTATTTTATCAATAAGTGAATGAATATTTAACCAGGGCTGGTGAGATAGCTCAGCAGTGTAAGAGCCTGCCTGGCAAACTCAAAGACCTGTGTTCCATCCCTGGTAGTACATGTGCTGGCCCTGGCCACCAAGCTGGCCACAGAATATGGGCATGATCATGCATGACTGTAATTCTGGCACTGGGGAGGCTTAGACAGGAGACCACTGTGAGCCAGAGCTGTGTAATGAGACCCTGCACCAAATAAATAAATAAATTTAAAAATACTTAACTAAGAAGAAGGAAAGAGGTACAGTGGGAAATAGGGGCCAAAGATTGATTGTTTTATGGCAATGTTGTTCTTGAATATATTAGTAATCTGTGGTAATATTGTCAGTATTTAAGTATAGTTTGATGATATAAGACACATGGTCAATAACTGATATTTGTATAGAAGTAGAAGAAGAGTTTTGAAAAATTGGATAATCTTATTTTAAGATTGAAAAGAAAAAGTCTTTCCTATTTAGGTAAATTGTAAGTATTGCTCTGAGGTCAAATTGTTTATGTTACATGAACATAAACTCTCTGGCTGAGATTATGTAAGAGAACACCCATTGAAAGAGGAGTCACTGGATTGGCAGAGAGCTGGGTGAAAGGGGTGAAGAGTAGGAAGAATCGTGGAGGAAAAGTGACCCATCAAGTGCACATGGAGAAAATGTTTCAGTAAATTCAGACTCTGACTTGGTAGCCCCAATCAAGTGATTGGATGGTTTGACTTAAGAGTGTCGGGTATGAAATCGGTGGAAAACAGATTCCTCATAGTAGATGGAAATTTGGTTTGGGTCAAAGGAAGAAGATCGGCACAAGGGAGTTGAATGTGTTAAGGAGAAAGCAAAAAATGGCTCCATTGTAAGACTTTATATGCTAACTTGACATTGAAACTCTATGGTGCTAAAACATAGGTTCTATAGCAGAGAGCTGGTTGACCTTTTAAGAAGAGCATGTTTCCACTCATCTCTGGTTGTAATTAAACATTTTTTTTCTAATCTAATTCTATTTCCCTTACTAGCCAATGAGCTCTCTGAAAATCCTCACATTGTTGCCACCCTAATAACAAATGAAAATCAGGTCACAAGCTAAGCTGTCAAATATATCCATACCCATGGAGACAAGGGACAGAATACTTGAAGCCAGGCTTGTCCCACAACATCTGGGTAGCTGTATTTTCTCTGACTATGAGACTCAGTGTTACACCAAGGATTTTGAAGATTGTTCCAATGCCCCGAGGATCAGTGCTGTTCATCCACACAATGAGGCAAATCAAGTGTATGTAAACTCACCAGGGTAAGAGGCAAAATGTGAATGGATAAAGGATACCCTGGTTTGCCTTTCGAAGTGAGTTTTCCCAGAAGAAGCAAGTCTGCCTATCCCTACCAGCTACAGCTCAACCTGGCTCTAATTAGGAAAGCCCTGGGGTTTCCTTAGCAACTGTGCAGGACTTTCAGGGATGCTGCAAGCCCTGCTTCGTTGCTAGGGAAACAACAGCAGGGGGCACTGAGGAAGCTAGATATGGTGGGGAGCTGCTCCTTGTGAGGTACTTGTTCCCTAGTGCCTCTGCGAAGAGCATTTCCTACTCCTCAGCTCTGGGTCTGGCAGATTTCATCATCCCTGGCATCACCAGTTGCAAACAAAAGAAAAAAAAAAAAAGAATCCTGAGCTTCATATGAAGCCTGAAACGCATCTTCTCTTCAATCATTTCCACCCCCTGCCACCAGCCCAAACTGTATGTGTGCAAATAATTGGCAAATAATAATCATAAACTAAGTGAGGGAAGGTGATTTTTCAGCTTAAAAGACAAAGGTTTGATCTTGTGATGTGAGACACTTGAGAGGCATCTGTTTAGAGATCTCACTGGAGAAGACCTGGAAAAGTTCGAGAAATGTCTCCTGCTATTAGCAGAGCAATAGAGGAAAACTTCGACTGAAACAAGAAAGGCAATTAGTTTTCCACTCAGAAACAAAGAGACATCTGTGCGAAGTATGCTAGCATATTCACAAGAGGCAGGTGCTATACAAGAGGAATCTATCCCAGCTGTATACACCTGCCCTTCTTCACCCCCAGTTCAAAAGCACCAGCTAGTCACCAGTAGGACTATTTATTACAATCTCAGGAAAACACAGAATTATGAATAACTGATTTCCATTCTTGAGAAAGGAATGGGAATATAGGTACTGTAGACCCTCATAATAATATGTTTAGAAAAAGTCATAAAAGACTTTTAGGATTCTTTGAACTCCACAAATTGACCCTGAAGTCTAAAGATGGTAGAAAGTTGGCCAAATCATAAAAAATAGTTAACTAAGAGTGCAATTTGATCTGCACTGTCTGACAGTTTTAATTATACTAATGCTGAAACCCTTATCTGCTAACCTTTCACATATATATATTTTTTTCCTATACTTTATGGAATGGTCTACAGGGTGTTCAGGGTCTCACTACTAGATCAGACTCATAGTGATTCTCCTACTTGCACGATCCCAAGCGCTGGGATTACAGGTGTGGGCATCCATGCCCAGTTTAAATTACTGTCTCAGCGTGTCCTGGGGGCAGGGTGGGCACGGCATGCTGGGGATAGAACTCCGGCCCCTGCATACATATATATTCTTAATCTTCACAATTATCTATTAAAATACTGTACTTCTATTTAACAGAAAAAGAAGTACAAATAATCATTAATTAATACCCAGTTCAGACAAGTGACTTTGATAAGATACCATGAAGGGTCATTTCTGAGGATGAGACAAAACTGGGTATGTTAACCACCAACCATTATCGACAGGCCTCGCTTTCTCCAGTTTGCAATCCTAGTTGAAGGATCATAAGTAGTCAACTTCTACATGGTCTCTCCTCTGACCCAAGATTCCTGCACTCTGTGTGATTCTGCCCCAACATGTGGTCAGACCATATCATTCTTTCCCTCACTTATACATGCCATCTCTTCTCACCTGCTGGACGAAATTCTAGGTTGCTAATCCTTCCATTAAAATCTTCTTACCATGTACTCTTACGATGTTAAGCTCTAGGATTGTGTAATGTTGCAAATTCTCCTCTGTCCTATTTTTTCTTCTTTATTAAATAGGTTCATCTGTGCCAACTTCTCCCTCGTTTGATCTTGCCCCATGTTACCAATCAGGTTTTATGCAATTAAGCGCTTAGGAGAAAAGAGCTCTGTATCACACAGTCTTAGTGGAAATCTAATCTGAATGGAATTCAGACATCTTGTTTACTCCTGTGAGGCTGATGCTCCATTAGATCAATTAAAAAATACTCAAAAAACACTGTCAACCTTTTCTCCTCTTCTAGGAATCTACCTTGCATTAGTGCTTTGAGGTTCTCCTTGCTAAATGCTGAAACAATACATAATTGATAGTATAGATTCCAATGTTGGTTGATGGTAGAGGGTCCTATTATTCGAGACCCCTGGGTGAGTTTTGCTAGACTCATTCAGGCATCTGTAGTCTAGTGCTTGCTTCCATTTGGCCCTAAATTTCAGAAGGACACAAAATTAGTACTCAAAGTATCTATCTACTAGGGCTGGCCAAATAGCTCAGTGGATTAAACTGCCTGCAAACAGGTGCAGGGGCTGGGGTTTGATCCCCTGCTGTGCTGGCCCCGCCCCCGTGGCTCTCTGAGACAGCAATTGAGACTGGGCATGGTGGTGCATGCCTGTAATCCCAGCTCTTGGGCAGATCACTAAGAGTCTGATCCAGTAGTGAGACCCTAAACACCCTGTAGACCCCTCCCCCCTCTCTACTAATTATTAAGGCATTATCAAAACATCTGTGAGAGAACTTATTCAGATGAAGATGTTGCCATATCTGAAGCTCTGGAAATAAATGGATATTCTCCCTTCCCTTTCTTTTATTTATCTAGTTTCAGTTAAATTTCTTCATTTAAATATTTTTTATAATATGATTTCTTTTGGCCAGAGGCACATAAGGAAACATAAATAAGCAGTGGTGTGAAAAACCATCGTGTATTGAAAACTGGATTTTTTTTTTCTGTGTTTAGAAGCTCAATGTGTAAGAAAAGCCCATGTTTGCCTAGAACAAATCAGCTTCACTGACTCAGAGAGAAGATGTGTCCACATAATCCCATAGAATCATGAACTCATGAGTGAATACTGTTTCAAGCCTCTGCTATGCAAATACTCATGCAACATTAGCTAAGTGATACAGGCGAGCAAGAGGCAATAAGAGATTGAAGATGAGGTAGGTCGTGATCGGCATTCACTTATCTTCAATTTATATTTTCACACTATTAAGTGAGAAGGGAGAATTCAGGAAACATTAAAAGCATATACTATAAAAACGTCATAGGAGGGCTGGAGAGACAGCTCAGTGGTCTAAGTGCCTGCTTGGCAAGTGCAAGGACCTGGGTTTGACCCCTCGTACCACATGCTGTGCTGGCCTGAAGCCAGCCATAGTGGTGCACACCTGTAATCCCAGCTCTGGGGAGGCTGAGACAGGAGGATCATAATGATCCTCCTGTCTGAACTGTGCAGCCAGACCCTGTAACAAATTTTAAAAAGGAAAAAAGAAAAGCCAGTGGAGAATTGCCAGAGTGATATACTGAGTTAGGCAAGAGGGAAAAGACATCATAACAGAAACAATTTCATAGCAGCAAACAAAGGACAGAGCCATGCCAATGATAGGGGTTCTGATGGCATGGGAGAGAGTCTCATTCATATGGGTGCTTGAGTTTTGGTCTAGAGGGGTCCCGCGGGTTCAGGGAAGCCATAAGCTCTCCCATACACTTGCCAGGCCTGGCTGGGCTGGATCTCCATGCCAATTATATATATATATATATATATATATATATATATATATATATATATATATATATATATATATGAGAGAGAGAGCTTTTGGAATTCTTTTCTACTAATATCTATATTTTTAATGAAACAAGAACAAAAATCATCATGGGAGAATGAGGATTGTGGGTAGATTGAAAATTTCAGAAGAGAAAAGACAATATCAAATGCATATCTGGAACAGTGTAAGTGTGACTCCAATAAAGACTGAGAAAATCTCCTTCATAATAAAAAGCAACACATGTTAAAGTAGATTTATTGAAGTCATATATATATAAAAATAGAATGCATACTAGTAAAGTTATATTATTTTAAAAATAGTTTGAAATTAGAAGAAAATAATTAAAATCAAATGACAAACAGGAAAAACTGGGGTAGAGAACATATGGTCAGACAATGCCATATTAAAGAATATTTTTATAAATCATATAAATTGATAAATATAGCACAAGGTCAACAGTAGTGCTCTCTGAAGATTCTAGTAATCTCTTTATTTTTAAGGATGAAGTTTTCCCCTTTAATATTTCACTTATTTATTAGTTACAGGGTACCATTATGCAGATTAGACTCCTAGTGTTCCTCCTGTCTCAGGCTACGCAGTGCTGTGATTAGAGGCGTGTGCCGCCATGCCTGGTTTTGGTGGCAGGCACAGCATACCTAGGCTTCTGGGCTGGCCTGAGGATTGAACCTGGATCTTTGCACTTGCCAAGCAGGTGCTTAAATCACTGAGCTATCTCCCAGACCCTATTCTATTAATTTCTGTATTTCTTTATATTTCTACATTAAGATTTGTGAGAAAATTTATTGAGTAAAAATAGGATTTCTCATATGTATAGCTGTGGAAACACATTAAAACATTGGGATACATTAAATACATATTTTCTTTCATATATTTTATATGAAAGTATATGTTCAAAGCAGTACTATACTTGCTAATAACTATGATTTTTCTGTACTTTTCTTTGGAATATTTTTCTCTACCCTCAAATTGTTCTTGTCTCGATGTCTGTTCACATCTTCTGTTTTCTACAGTCTTTTTTGCATTTCCTAAATTTCTTACAGTGGACGTACTCAAAAAAGAGGAAAAGAAACAATTGGTGCTATTTTGAAAACCAACAAACAATGAGAAACACAATTTCTTCCTTCCCTTGAGTTGCCTCCTAGGGCAGAGTCAAAATACTGGAAATTTCCAGCAATGGACAAAGTGTGATGGGAAAATAACAGTGAATGTAAAAACTGAAATAGAAAAATTTCAGAAATATAGATCAGTTAACAAATATAGGAGTTTTGCTGTTAGGACTGTCAAACCCTGTCTCCTTTACTATCATTTGAAGATACCTGTGTTCTGCTCTCATAGGGCTAGCGCCTCTTTACATTTTTGTTTTTGTTTTACCTTTCCTAGCCAGAAGCTTGCCTCCCAGTGAAACCCTACATGTTTATGAGTTCCTTGTGCAGGAGTTCAGAAGGTAGCTTTTAATTCATTCAAGGTCAATATCATGGGAAGAAAATTCTCCTTCATGTCCACATCATCACTGTGAGACACATTATGATGGTCACCACCCTCTTCAGGTGAAACTCAGTTGTACCCATAGATTTAATAATGGAGTGATATGTTAGATAGGCAAACACTTTTGAATGCCCACTATCTACCTGGATAACAGTATCAGACAAAATATGGAGTCCTTGCCCAAGAAGATAATGTGATACAAGAAAAGTATAGTATAATAAATAGTGTTTTCTCAAAATCTTTCACTGTAAGAAACAGAACTTACAGTACATTTCAGTACTCACACATATATATACACACATCTGTACATGAAAAGGGAGCATGAATTGCTAATAAATGGTAATACTAAGCAATGTTAATATATAGACATTTTATGGTACGCAGATAAAAGATATAATCCAAAATTAATGCTGAAAAATATATAGCATATAGGCAACCTGGTTCGGTAGAGGTTTATCTTATGCTAATTGTGTGTTACTAGGCAGGGACAGGGGAAATACACTATAAGAATGAACACTGATCTTGCCAAAGGGAAATTGTGAAAGATTTGGCTAGGCACCTCATACCTACAGAAATACCAGTTCCTCCTTATTTTTCCTTTTGGGTGAAGTAAATAAGTACAGTCTAATCATTCCTCACTTACTCTTTAAAAAGTGGCCACAGAAAAGCAAGGAACAAATAAAGGATATGTAGTGAGTAAGTACGATTCTACTATATTTATTTAGTGTGAGGAGAGGTATTTGTGTTTTCATTTCTTACTAGTACATCTTTGCAGTTTATAGTGACAACATTTGTTGTGAGAAGTTGGTACATAACAAATAAACAGACCCAAGGATCAATGGAATGGAATAGAAGATTCTTTTTTTTTTTTAGCCTGCTTCCCTCTCCCACTTTTCCTTCCATTTCTTCATCTAATTGACTTTTGTAAAGCTCTATACTTTGAAATTTTTCATAAGAAAAAAAAAAAACCTGCCTGTTTTTAAATTAAATAATCTGGAGGACAGTATTCTAAAATGTGAGAGTCACCCTGTCTGGGGCATTTAAGAGTACTACTCAAAAGAGAAGACTAACTTCAGCTAGAGAAATTACCTTGAAACCATGTAGGTAAAGTTACTTGGAGAAAAATATCATATGCTTCTCTTTTTCATATTGAAGGATCAAATTGTTCTGACTCATTTGACTCCGTGTCCCATCTTCCTGCAGAATAGCCCTGTGATTCATCTCTTCAGTAAGAGATATTGGAGATGGGCTCTGTGTCTGCTAATTGACTGTAGTATTTCAATAGAAAGGTGATCATTAGAAACTGTTTCAAACTACACCTTTCATCTCACAAGATGAGCAGTAACATATATTATTTCTGTTCAACAAAAGCCTATTAGCCAAAAGAAAAAAATCATTAAAAAAAAGAAGGAAAGAATCGTTCTTGCACTCCTCTTTGAGTTCTCCAAAGCATTTGCATTTGCCTGAGTGTGATAAATGGATGTGTCACTTGCCTGAGAGATGAGAATCTCTGACCTTTCCCTGCTAGTAGGGACCATTAGGGCAAATTATGAAAATGCAAACTTCAGAAACAAAGTGGAGATTATCTTTTGGTGGATCTCATCTTCTCTGTCACATGTCTCCATTCTCTCCTCTTCTTCTTCTCTTTCACCCTTTATTGGCATGTGGAAAGCCAATTTTCCTGGCACTATTTATTAAATAGGCTATATTTCTTCAAGTGAAGTTGTTTGGCCAGTTTACCAAAAGTAAGCGAGTTGAATGTGCTTGAAGTATTTTCTGCATCTTCTATTCCATTCCATTGATCCTTGGGTCTGTTTATTTGTTAGTACCAAGCTCTTTTAATCATGGTAGCTCTGTAACATAAGTGGAAATTTGAGACTGTGATGTCCCTGGCTTGCCCCCTGCCCAGAATAGCTTTTGCTATCGTAGGTCTGTTCTGATTCCATATGAATTTTAGCATTGTTTTCTTTAGTTCTGGGGGATACGATGCCAATATTTTGATTTAGATTGCATTAAATCTATGTAACAGTTTTGGGAAAATAGTCGTTTTCATTATATTGGTTCTGCCTATCCAAGAACAGTGGTGTTAATCTGCTTTCTGAGATCCTTTTCTATCATCTTTTCTGAGAGTACTACAGTTTCACTACAGAGGTGTTTCATTTTCCTCATTAGATCGAGTCCTAAAGATTTAATTTTTCTTGATGCCATTGTGAAGCATGTCTTTTTGCAGACCTCTCTCAGTAAGTTTCTTATTTGTGTACAGGGAGTTTATCAATTTTTGAGTGTTGATTTTCTACCTGGTATGCTTCCGTTATGGTTTGTGTGTAGTTGTCCCCGCAAAGCCTCATGCAGTCATGGGGTGGACTTCTAGAGTTTGTGCTTAATTCATAATCTAGTGCTGGGATTATCAGTAGGAGTGCTGCTGGGATTATGAGTGTAAGTGCTGTCGGGATTATGGGTATGAGTGGGGCAGATAGCCTGAATGAAATACGAGGCTCCTCTCTTTTACTCTTTGCTGTTTTGCTGTCTTCTGCCACCATGAGCTGCTGCCCTCTGCCACGTGTCCCTCTGCCTTGGAGCCAGCTGAGTATGGACTGAAGCCTCCACTAACTGTGAGCTAAATAAGCCTTTCCTTCTTTCATTTTGGGTGTTGGGTATTTTGTCCCAGCAATGAGAGAAAAGTACCAAAAGCAGGTACAAAATTTTTGTATTAATTCAAGAAGTCTTTCAGTAGAGCTTTAGGGTTTTCTATATAGAGTACCATATTATCAGCATATAATAATTTAACTTCTTTCTTTTCTGTCCATGTTCCCCCTTTACTTGTTTTCTTTGTCTAATTCTCTGCCTTATATTTCCAGAACGGGAGTGGTGATAGGGGGCATCTTTGTCTTATTTCTGATTTTAGAGTAAAAGTGTTAAGTTTTTGACCACTTAGTATGATATTGACTGTTGGCTTGTCACAGAAGGCTATTATAGATTGAGATAAAGATCTTCTATTCTAATTTTCATTAGGATTTCATCATGAATGAGTGTTGGACTTTGTAAAATGCCCTTTCAATATATATTGGGAGGATCATATGTTTTTTGTTCTTGATTCTGCTAACATAGTATGCTATATTTATTCATTTTTGTATGAAGAACTTTTCCTCCATCCCCAGAATCAGTAATGCTGCACTTTTTAGAGCTATCAATGATAACAAATAGCCCACCACAGCATGTGTGCTATAGGTTCACCACCACTGCCTGAGTTAAATCTTATTTGGTCATGTTATATTATCTTTTTGATAATTTCATGCACTCTTTCTTTGCTAGTATCATATGGGATATATTTGCATCTGTGTTCATTAAGGAGACTGACATGTGATTATCTTTTTCAGATGAATCTTTATCTGGTTTTAATACCAGGATAATGCCTTTTTCCAGGAATGACTTTGTGAGAGTTCTTTAACTTTCAATTTTATTAAAGAATTTAGGGCATAATAGCATTAGATTTTCTTTAAAGTTCTTGTAGAATTCAGCAGTGAATCCACCAGATCTTGAGCTTTTCTTTGTTGATAGTTTTTGAGATTTTCTTTTTTTTTTTTTTGCCTTCAATTTCACGAACTGATTTTGGATTATTTAAAATTTTTATTTCTTCTTGATTCAGCTGAGGCAATTTATATGTAACTAGGAATCTATTCACTTTTTCTGAATTTATTTTTATCTTATTTGATAAGGTTCTCAGAGTAACTATTGATGATCTTATGGAATACTTCAGAATCCATTAAGTAAATGCAAATTATCCCATGCATATTATTAAAATAAACATCAAAAGAGACCACAAAATGTGTAAGCACATGGAAAGTAAATAATAACTACCTGCATAACCCATGTACATGAATAAAGAAGAAACTGGGCAGTTTGTACAATTAAATTTAATATTACACACTAGAACTTATCATACACAATAAAAGCAGGGCTATAAGGAAAATTTATAGCAGTGAATTCTCACATCAGAGAAAGCAGAATTAGTATAAATGCATACCATAATGTTGAACATGAAGGTTCCAGGAAACAAAGAGCAAGTTAAATAGAAAGATCATACAAGGAAGGAAATAGAGATCAGGACAGAAATCAATGTAATTCACACTAAGGACACAATACAAAGAATCAATAAATCCAAGAGTTTGGCTCTTTGAAATGTTAAGTAAAGTAGACAAGCCTTTAATCAACCTTATCAAGAAGAAAAAAGAGGAAAGACCCAAATTCATGCAACATGAAATAAAAAGGGTAAAATAATTCTAAGTTTTCTCCTTCAAAACACATATTATTCATTTCCTCTAGCCAGAACTAGTCCTGCCTTAACCTATGTCCCCATTGACAATTTCTCCACAACTGTTTAAAATGATATTCATCATATTTTAAATTATCTCTTGATGTATTTATTTTATTATTGAGTGAGTTCCTTAAAGTTACAGACATGCTATTTTTCCTGGTGGCAGTAGTATATGGCTGACACATGGGTAATATATGTTCATTGGAAAGAATTTATGTTTGCTCCTATTCCCTGCAAGAGAGTAGGGAACAGATTTCAGACCTCCTGATTGAAACTGGAGCCCAATCCTCATTATTGAACTGCACGGATTCCTTAACTCTCCAGCTCTTTCCGAGAGCTTCCTCACCCACCCCAGCTGGAGCAGTCATGCTCTAGTGACTCCAGATGGTTGCCCTGGGCCTTGGGCAGCTGGGTGGGGAATGAACCTTCCATCTGATTGCACTCACTATGGGTGGGCAGGTGCCCTCTGTCAGGATGGCTGCAACCAGAAGCCAAATGGGTGGCTCACTGAGGTACAGGCAGCAAGCAGGAATTGCTGTGCTTCCAATTGACCTCAAGTTTAAAAGACATTCTATTATTGACCTTGAAATAAAGGGCCTTTGCCTATGTGGGTCATTTATATTATCACCACCCAAGGTGTTGGCTTCCTCCTCGGGTGTACTTCCCCTCAGTTCCATATCCAGCTTGAGAAATGCCATCAAAAACCACGATGCCTTACTGAGTCAGTTATCTGGAGTGCTACCAAATTCTCTATAGGTGGTGGACGTTTATAATGCCAGACTATGTCCAGATGGGCAATTAAAGGTAAACAAAGGAAGGAGATAGGCCAACTTCATCTAACTCAGGAGAACTCCCAAACGAGCTGATCAAGCTCTTTCTCATCTGAACCTTTCCCCAAGGCTTCTCATTCTTTTCACTGTTTGGATGCCACCAGTATTCCCTTCTGGCTGTTAAAGAAAGCTTCCGAGCTCGTTTCTGGGATTTTGCCTTTGTTTCTTCCTCTGTTTTCTTCATAACAAAGCTACATCATTTTACTTTTTTGGTTCATACACATCCCCTCAGATCACTCCTCCGCGCAGAATCTTCCGATGGCTCCCATTTCCTTCTGAGTAGATGTCTCATTTGTTATGACGTCTTACGGAGCTGAGGGGATCTCTGTGCCATGTCTGCTATGATGTCGCCCTTGGTATTCTCCCCCCCTCACCGCTGCTCCAGTCATGGCAAACTCTCTGCCATTATCAAACATTTCAGGCAAGTTCCTGTCCCAGAATCTCCTCACAGGCCATTCACTATCTCCTGGGGTGCCTTCCCAGTTCTCACTCGTTGAACTACATAACTAGCACCTCACCACCAGCAAGCCTTCTCTGACCGCCCTTTATAACATAGAATTATTCCTCTTGCTGCCTGGGTCACTCTTCCTTCAGGGTATTTGTGTCTAGTACTTTCCACTAACTGACATACATATATTACAAATGTATCATCTTATTGTTTCTGAGTTCCACGTGGAACATATTCTCTAGGAATATGGTTGCTTCTGTTTTTCTCAGTGACATATTCTCTCCCAGTACCAGCCTGATAAGCTACATTCTTTAATAAGCACATAATACTAGAGAGAATAATCACAGTATTTGCTCTATACACAATCCTCTTTTAATGCAAAAAATGTTTTCCATAGTCTTTACTAATATAGATATTTTCTATTTTCATCAGAAGTGCTGTTCTGCACCACATAACTGTGTGATTCCCCTTGCTGTGCTTTTACCCTCATTGATGGAATAAAGGAGGGCTATAAAACTTAAGAGCAATCATCCTAGGGGCTGCTCCATGATCCAATAGTGTAGCCCTAACCCAACAGACATAACAGTGGTTACCTAAGCAGAATAAAGTCTGTGGCCTAGGAAGCTGGAGCCAAAAACAAGAAATTGATTAGATGAAATTGAGATAATGCAGTGAGAAAGAGTAAGAAGCTGGCTCCTGAGAATACCCATGTCCAAGGGCCTAGGTAAACACCAGGGAAGAAATAGCCAAGTTGTAAGGAGTGGCTGGGATCCTGAGTAGTAACAAGTAACTTTCCAATAAATCTTTACAAATTAAATAGCTTAGAAAGTGCAGATGCCTTGCCTGAATAGAACAAGTTAAGAAGACTACACCAGACTTTTTTTCTGGTGGTCAAAACACTGTCCTATCCTAGTAAGATTTTACAGGTTTAAGTTTCACAATAATGATATGAATGTCAGGTAATGTGCTAATCATTGAAAACATGACACACTCGAATGTGTTTATGTGAAAATATTATGAAAATGTTATGCAGATACTATGTCACCATTTTTCTTTACCTGAACACTGATATGGTTCCCTAACTGGCTTCCCTGTTTCCATCCTTGTTTCAGTATATTTTGTAACATAAGATATTAACTACAGTGATATTTGAAACAAGCAATAAAACTAATCCAATCTTTTGCTCAAAATCTCTTAGAGTATTCCCTTTTTCTGTTCATTCTCTGTCTCCTTGAGCCCCTGAATACTGCATCAGCTGTGTATGCTTTCTGCTCATAACCTGGGGTCTCTTAGGGAAGCTCCTCATTATTTTCCTCCTTGCATTACCCACTACAACAGTACCCAGCCACCTTTGGCTGCTGAGCACTTGAACTGTGACAGATCTGTAACTGTAAGTGCAAAATATACACTGAATTTCAAAGATACAATGTGGAAAAAAATCACAAAGTACCTGTACTATTACAAGTTAAAATGCTGTTTTGGAGGATGCATTGGATTAAATGCAATATAACATTGCATTTATTTTTCTTTTTAAACTTTACATGGAACAATTAGACCATTTGAAGTGACACTCTGGCTTGTATTATATTTCTGTTGAACAGCACTGGCCTAAACCATCCTTTGTCTCCTTTCTCTTAGGCATTTATAACTATGAGCTTATTTTACCTGTGCATTTGTTTCTGACTCAATCCATCATGAAAGTGGGAGCTCTAGGAGGGCTGGGACTTTGGTCTTTTCACTGATACAAGCCTCAGGTACTAGAATAAAGCCTGGCAGACAGTAGATGCCAAAAAGATTCACAGACAACTAACAAATGAATAGTTGTGTGGACTTTTTCATCAACTACACTCTTCTTTCTATGGAATGTTCAAATGGGTCATGCTGCCTTCAATTAATAATTCTTTAGTATTATGATACCACAATTTACTACATGAACAAGATCCAGGAAAACCTTTCTGTAAAGGGTCAGATAATTATAATTTTAAGCTTGTGAGGCAGAGGGTGTCTACTGAAAATGTAGCCATGTATGGTAACTAAGTTAATGAGCTTACATATTTTCCAGAAAAAATTTGTAAAACCGTGGACCAGCTTTATCTGTGCTCATTCTCAGTAATTATCTGGCATCTTCTACATATGATACAAGGGTAGTATTTAGACCACAGGATGGTTGAATAAATTAGCTTGAATGGATTTGTGTGAATCCCTTTTAGTATAAAGTGCAATGATAAATGCAGAAATGAGTAAAATATTATCTCAATTTTTGAATGCTTGTATATTTGCTGCAGAAACTATACAAGTAAATATGTATGCAAAGTGCATTTTTCTCTTTTTTATTTTTTATTCATTTTAATGAGAAACAAATAGCAATGAGACAGTTTCAAAACAGGTTAGTAGGGCACTTACAATAATTAATGCATTGCATATTGTTGTCTTCATAGTAGTTGTTCAGAGGACAAGCTACAGACATTATATCTTGTGTAAACAATATTAGCACAAACCTTTTTTGTCATTGAACTAATAGAAGGTAGCTGCATATCTATCCTATTTTTCATATGCATATATATATTTTTTTCTTCACTACAAAATAATCCTTTAGGGCCCAGGGAGATAGCTCAGTAGAATAAGTGTCGCTTGGCAAGCACAGGTTCCTGTGCTCAATCCTCAGTACCACAAAGAAAAGATCCTTTATATCCTCTTTTCACTTTTCTGCTTACATGTGTTCACATTCATATGAATATGACTGAATATTACATATACACATATGCATACATATGCATATCCACATACATATCTAAATAACCATGTATTTTGAACATAATGATGCTATATTTTGTACTCTAAAATGCTAGAAATACTGGGTTGGATATAGAAAAGATACAGAACCTAAACATTCAACTGAAAAATAGGAAAAAAAGCAAAGAAAAATAACTGGATATTACAGAGACACTGGAACAGGCACAGGAAAAAGTGGAATTTTTACAGTTAGCATTTCTTTCTTCAGGGATAAGCAGCTTCTCCACACTTCCTCAGGGCCAGGGTATAGACCAGCACACCCTCAACCGCCAAGGATGACCCCTGCTCCCCAGCCTAGATAAATGGGCAGAACATGCAGCTGATATTGGCACCAGAGGTCTGGACCTGGATTTACTTCTGCATGAAGAAAAGCAGTAGAAAATGTCCAGGAAGAATGAGGCAAGCCAGGAGTTGCCTATTTTATCACTGCATCCTCTTTCCTCTTTGTCCTCCTTGTTAAAGGTCCTTCCAGCCCTGGACACAGTGACATTGCGGCAGTAGGCTTCTGCACCTCCTTACAGATAGCTTTGAATACATCTTTAATTTTTCATCTAGCCACCTGTGTTTGTTTGGAAAGTTGGGGAGCAGTGAGGAGGCAGACCTAAGAAGCTGGACACAATACTGAGCTTGAACAACAGTGGAAGAATCTTTGAAAATTGTAATGAAATCTTTTGAACAGATAGAATCATTGTTCCTTCTACCAACAATGAAATTTTCTTTGATGCTTACATAAACATTTAACCTTTTGAAAAAATAAATTAGTTCTGAAATGTGTAAATCAGACCTCATATGCCTTCCACAGGACCAGTCTAATACTTCCTTACAAAATCCTGAAAGTAAGGGAAGCACAATTTCAGTTGGACTGATTGGTTGACAGCGGCTTGAATATTTCACTGAGTATTGTAACTTGAGTGTCTTAAACTTAGATCTCAGGGATTCATGATATCTTCAAGAACCTCAGCATGTAAAATTACCCTAGATTTTCTGATAGATCCTAATAGGTCTGAGTGTATTCCAAATAAAACTGCAGTTTCTCTGAAAATAAGATTCTTCTATTTTACAACTGATGCTTCATTTTGTAATTTCTTGAATTATCTACCTGATTATTCAATAGATTCACCCATGTGGGTCCCACATAGGATCTTGCTTAACATGGTGGTTTGAGTTTTATAAAACATACTCTTTTTATCGTTTAGGAGGACCCCAGAGGGGATAATTCAAAGCTAGATTATAGGAAATTAACAGTAGTTGTTATTACATATTTTTATCTTCAAAGTAGTTGTTCAAAGTGAGCTGGTGTGCAGCTCAGAGCCAGCCTTACTGTTAACTCACTGGGCTCCCTTGCCCATTTCGGTGCCCAGCTAATCTCACTCCCTTCCTCTCTAATGTCCTCTCCCTTTCATCTGTCTTGTTGCTGATGGAGTATCACTCCCGTGGTTTTTCTAAGGGAGGAAAGGTGATTATCGGCTGGATGACAATTGGGTTAAAGAAATGCGCAGTGGACAACCAGCCACTGAAAACTGGCATTGCAACTATGACTTACAGAGGAATTTCTGGAGAGGAACTCACAGATAAGTATTGAAGTCTTGTTTTTTAGAACATATCTGTGCAAAAGAAAGCAAGCAAGAGGATGGAGATGAGTGAAATGGAGAGATGAATAACTAATAGCACCTATATGTTGCAATTTTCAAGGTGTTTTAGATACACTATCCTCTAAGATTTGAATAAGATGTAATAGGCTATCCTCATTCCTATATAAGTCTCTTCCATAGTTAATCGTACAAGTTCATTGACAATGAATGAAATTGTAGAATTAGGTGAAAGGAAGCATAATTATTCTGATTTAAATCAGTGGTATAGGGCCTGCCAAATAGCTCAGCAGATTAAAGTGCCTGAAAGCAGACATAGCAGCTGGTGGTTCCATCCCTGGGCCTGCCGTGCTGACCCTGCCCCAGGGGCCCACTGAAACAGCAAGTGAGACTGGGCACGGTGGTGTGTGCCTGTACTCCCAGCTCTTGGGAGGCTGTAAATGGGCTGATCACTAGGAGTCTGATGTAGTAGTGAGACCCTGAACACCCTGTAGACCCTTCCCAAAAAAAAAATCAGTGGTATACACTGAAGCTGTAGAACTGGTCTGTGGAGCTTAGGTCTACACAAAGACCACAGTTCTGAGATTCTAGTAAACATTTTTTTCTAACCCTGAAGGTTAAATTCTAGAGTACAGAAAAATGAGCTAAATTATATGTGAAGTAGATATGAAGCAGGCAATAGATAGCATCACAGAGAAAAATATCTTATTAGCTATCCTGCTCAGACAGTTTAACTTAAGCCTCCATATGGCATTATTCCTAATCATAGTCTATGTCTCTCTTACTTAAAAAAAAAAAAAAAAAAAAAAAAACACTAAAAATCACAAGAATTTAAGGAGACAGAATTTCAAAGCTAGATTATAGGAAATTAACAGTAGTTGTTATTACATATTTTTATCTTCAAAGTAGTTGTTCAGATTACCAGACATAGGTATGCAAGATTGATCAGGCAATTAAACATTAACTCTTCCTTTCAATAAACCAACAGAAATTAGTTTGCTTATCTTACCTATCTTATTTTTTTGTTGTTTGTTTTGTGTTTGTTTTTATTTTCTCTTTAAAATAGAATTTGAAAAAAAGAATTTAACGAGAAACTTATCTGTGTGAACTTAGCTTTATCACTCTGATGTGCAACCGCTGTTCTGGATATTGGCAAAAATTAAAGAAGGGAAAGTAAGAAAAGATGAGAAAATAATGAAAACTTGAACTTCTCAATTGTTGCAACTTTCTCTGAATGAGGAGAGCAAAACTATAATTAAAAGAATTGTTTTATTTTATTCTAACTCCTCTTCTATTCATAATAATCAGCTTTGTCATCTTCCCACATCTTTATATGCTTTGTCTATTACTTGTTTTCCTTTATTTATACACTTTTTCAAGGGCTTTTAACTCCTTGTTCTTACCAGGCAGACTTTGTTCAGGACCTTGTTCTTACCAGGCAGGCTTTGCACTGTTGGGGCATCTCCTGAATCTCTGAACTACCTTTCTTAATATGACCCACACACACTCATTCACCCTACATCTGTATGGGTGAGATTGGTAGAAAATCAGGCTTATAGTTTTACTGAGTTCTATCTTACTATCTTTTCTGTATATCCTTCCAGCAGTTTACCATTTCACTGTTTTAGATAAGAGTAGAGTGAAAGAAAAACTTGAGAGAGAGACAGAGATAGAGGTAGAGACAGTGACAGAGAGAGACAGAGAGAGAGACAGAGAAAGAGAGAGAGAAAGAGAGAGAGAGGGAGAGAGAGAGAGAGAGAGAGAGAGAGAGAGAGAGAGAGAGAGAGAGAGAGACCCAACAGTCTCATTTCAAAATAACAGAAAGATAACTGTGCCTATTTCAGGTTATTCTCTCCCCTTTTCTCTACACCCTACATAAAATCCTTGTCCAAAAAAGTAATCAGGTGTTTAGAAGAAGTAATTTCAAAGCTTTCATGGGGTCTTTGTTAGACAGGTGAACATCCATTACTAGGTACATGGCTCTGAGATGACTCCTATTTCGCACTCTGTCAGGCCCAAGGGAGGACAGTGCAAGGGAGAGGAATAAATGATTGGCCTTAATGTGGTTTACTTTGGCATGGAAAATAAGAGCATGGAAGTGAGGAGGTGAAGGCTCACAAATCATAGGTTAATTTGGAAACTATGGCTAAGTGAGTGCTCTTGAAGCCAAGGGGCTTTAAGGGAAAATTGAGAGATGTTTGGTATACATCCTGAATAATAATGTTGGAAAGTGTTCATAAAAATAATTATTTATGTGTTCTACATAGAAGCCTTTGTCTGAGGGACAATTGGCCATCATTTTTTTTTTCTATTCTGTGAGTTCTCTTTGGAATCTGATGATTTCTTCTGCTGTGCATAAGCGTTTTAGTCAGGTGAGATCCCGGTTGTTGATTCCTCACATGTCTCGTGCAGTCTTGATTTTGTTCATGAAATCTCTGCCTACACCTGTGTCAACATTTCTACCTATCTTCTCTTCCAGTAGATTTAGTGTTTCTATTTTAATATTTAGATCAGAACCTTGAACCATCTTTAGTTCAGTGTGTGGTGATAGACATGGGTCTAGTTTTAGTCTTCAGCATGTGGAAAGCCAGCTTTTTCAGCATCACTTATTAAAATGACTGTTTTTCCAGCATACATATTTGGCCTCTTTGTCAAATGTAAGGTGGATGAGAATGTTTGAAGTTGCATTTCTTTTCTCCATACCATGCTGATTTTATCACAGTAGCTTTGTAGTATAAAGGGATGCAACTCAAGACCATATGCATAAGAGAAATAAATGAGAGCCTTCTGCGTAGACATCATACAGCCTCACCAGCATGAGAAGCTGAATAAGTAAATAGAATCCAAATGTACAATAGATATTGTGAATTGGAAAGAAACTTAAGAATAGGAGAGAAACTATTATGTGGAAAAGAAGAAAAGGTAAAGGGAAAAAGGGAAATATATATA